>AWOL01S0174858.1:1184-73232 GCA_000715115.1 Nicotiana otophora
AGGGGGTTGGTCGTTGCTTCATCGCGAACGCGAGCCATGCTTCGCGAACGCGAAGGCCATGGGAGTAATCATCACGAACGTGAGCTGGGTCTTGCGAACGCGAAGGCTTGGCAGCCAGTACCCTTCGCGAATGCGACAGTGCTCTCGCGAACGCGATGAACACTGTCACCCAGCACTTAACAGAATCCAAAAACGGGATTTTAGCCAAAACACTCATTTTTCTCAAAAACCAAATGTTGAGAGGCAATTTTTCAAGAGTCATTTCTTCTCCAAAATGTTGGTAAATGATTCTAAACCATTTTCTTTTAATTACCCATTACATTTCTTGAAATATCAACCTAAGATCTAGAGTTTTCATGGTAGAATTAGGGGTATGGTAGAAACTAGGGATTTCGGGAATTTGGGGATTTAGACCTCAATTTGAGGTCGGATTCCAAAACCAATTATATATTCGGGCTCGGGGATGAATGGGTAAAAGGATTTTGGTCAGAACCTCGGGTTTTGACCAAGTGGGCCCGGGACCAAGTTTTTGACTTTTTGGAAGAAATTTGGGAAATTTAATTTATGCAATATAATTGATTTCTTTAGCAATATTTGATATTATTGAGTCATTTTTGAATAGATATGAGTGGTTTGGAGGTGAATTCCAAAGAAAAGGATGTGATTGAGAATTAAGTGGCCTTCGGAGCGAGGTAAGTGTTGTGTCTAACCCAGACTTGAAGGAATTAGGAACCTTAGATTACTTGCTAAGTGCAATTCATGTGAGCGGCGTATATGTGAAGTGACGAGTACTTATGTGCCGCCAATTTACCTGTTGTTCCATGTTTCTTCCATTTTCTTATATTGTCTCATTCCCATACCTAATTGCTATGTGTTATACTAGTGTTATTAAATTGATCGTCATTATCATGTTTACGGATTTTCTGGTGATAATTGAGTTTTTATTTCAAAATTGAGATTGATATTATGGAACCAAATGTTGAAGTAAGGTTTGTACTTGTTATTCTATCTCCCTGTTGTTATTTATGCATTGCATTATGGTAAGGGAGAGTGTTAATGCACGAAGGGTGATGCCGTGCCATATTGTGAGTGTTAATGCACGAAGGGTGATGTCGTGCCATATTGTGAGTGTTAATGCACGAAGGGTGATGCCTTGCCATATTGTGAGTGTTAATGCATGAAGGGTGATTCCATGCCATATTGTGAGTGTTAATGCACGAAGGGTGATTCCATGCCATATTGTGAGTGTTAATGTACGAAGGGTGATTCCATGCCATATTGTGAGTGTTAATGCACGAAGGGTGATTCCATGCCATATTGTGAGTGTTAATGTACGAAGGGTGATTCCGTGCCATGATATGAGAGTTAATGCACGAAAGGTGATGCTGTGCCGTTTCTATTAATTTTATGGTGATGTTGAGAGTAAAATCATGAAGGGTGATGCTGTGCATTTTTTCTTACTGTATTCACTATTCCTGTTGATTCATGGTATATTAACTGCTCCGGTGATCATTCTGTTGTAGTTCTTCATCTTGTATTCCCCTAAGTATGTTCCCCTTCCGACATTTTCTGTTTAGTTCTTTATTTCTATTATTTGCATATACACTGTTAAATTATACAGTTTGGTTTGTAGGTGCATTGCCTTAGCCTCGTCACTACTTCGTCGAGGTTAGGCTCGACACTTACCAATACATGGGGTCGGTTGTACTAATACTGCACTTTGCACTTTCTGAACAGATTTTGATACCGGCTCAGATTGATCGAGATTTGCTACTGGTCCGCTGTCCGGAGACTCAAGGTATATCTATAGTCATTCACAGACCTTGAAGTCCCCATCTATCTTTTATCTCCTACTGTTTTCTTTCATTCAGGCAGTTGTATTTCTTTCAGACTATCACTTGTAGTAAATTCTAGAATGCTCATGAATTGTGACTCCAGATCCGGGTGGTAGTAGCTAATATAGTTTTGTGATATTCTCCACTTATTATATTTTATCTTAGTTAATTATTGTTAATTACTGAATGGAAATAAGGAGTTGGTTAATGATTCTCTAACGTTGGCTTGCCTAGCAAGTGAAATGTTAGGTGCCATCACGGTCCCGACGGTGGGAAATTTTGGGTCATGACTGGCAATTTCCCTTGAATTTCTTTTTTCTTGTATAGTTGTTTGGTCCAGAAGACTTCTTCCGCTTCTTCGGATTAGTTGGAGCAGTTTCAACAATATTTGCTCCCATAATCGTTGAGTTCCCACGTGTCTTCTTTTCTGCATCTTTATTGTCCTCTTTGATCAATCGAATGATGAGATCTTCGAGTTTCATCTCCTTGCACTTGTGTTTCAAGTAGTTCTTAAAGTCTCTCCATAAAGGAGGCAACTTCTCAAATATTGCTGCAACTTGAAATGCCTCATTGATGACCAAACCTTCAATGAAAAAGTCATTATTAGTAACAAAATTAATACTTCCAACAAAAGCATTAATTCGGATTATACCTTCAGCAAGGAGATCATGAATTATAACTTGCAGCTCTTGAACTTGGGTAATGATGGGTTTGTTGTCTACCATCTTATAGTCCAAAAACATGGCTGCAACAAACTTCTTTAAACTGGCATCCTCAGTTTTTTACTTCTTTTCCAACGCATCCCATAATTCTTTAGAGGTTTCTGCATTCTATAGACGTTGTAAAGATCATACTCCAGTCCGCTAAGAATGCAATTCTTGCACAAGAAATCTGAGTGCTTCCATGCCTTAGTCACAATAAAACGTTCATTACCAGAAGTAGATTTCGGCAGAATCAGAACGTCCTCATTGATGAACTTCTATAGATTCAAAGTAGTCAAATAAAAGAACATCTTATGTTGCCAACGTTTGAAATCAATCTCGAAATTGTTTTGGGCTTTTCCGACGGAGCCAGTGGTGGCACAGAACTACTGGAAGTGGCAACATTGCTCATAGAGTCAACCACAGGGGTTACTGTTTCTGTATTTCTGTTAACAACAAACAAAATTAATTAATGGTGAAGTATTTAAAATCTTCAAACCAGATAACTTTAATAGAAACAGATTAAATTCTATGGTGAAGATTTTATTTCTTCAAACTGAATAGAGAACGAGTAGAAAATCACAAAGATTTTAATCTCGTAATGTCAACCAAGGAGTAGAAAATCCGTAGATTTTAGTCTCTAAACTGAGAGTAGAAATCACTAGGATTTAGTCTCCCACAAACAAAATATAAGATGAATACAGAAAAAATAATTAAGTTCCTTAAACTTGTTAGTATTCTGTATTCGAAATTATATTCAAAAACTAAAACGATATAAAATCGAAAATGTAGAAGAACAGTATTATTCCGAGCCCACTGACTTCATAGTGTTTCCTTAAGGAACTTAATCCCCTCCTAGTATCCGAGGTTTAGGATTGTTTCATCCCAGGATAGAACGGATTACCCTCACTGGTGTAGAGGTACTTCAAATCCCAGTGACAACGAATACAAAGAATAATAGTAAATCAGATGTACTGCTTTCTTTTCTGTTAAACCAATGTAGAAAGAAGAAGGATAAATCAGAATTTTCGAAAGGAAAATCGGAGGGAGAGTTTATGTATTTATAGCTAAAAAACGTTAGGTTATACTGAAGAGTTACAACTCTTCATGTAATGCTGCAACTCAAAATGGATGTTTCATAAAACGACCATTTATACAAACCACCAAATTCAAAATATAACGGGAAAATTAAAACGAAGGAAAATTAGATTACTATTACAGAAATGGATTAATTTGTATTGCGTTAATATTAACAATTAAATTTGGTCAAAAAAATTAATCAATCAATTGATCATTTGACCAAATCCAAAGCTGAAGCCGAAGCTGAATCCAAGCCGAGCGAGCGATGACGACGGCATGAGGTTTGCCTTTTTCTTAACTCTTTAAGAGCTAGAAGAAGAGCAATTGTATATATACCCATCAAAAGTTTTTTCCTCCTCCAATATGAACCGTCATTAATGACTTTGTTTGATCTCCTTGAACCTAGATCTTGGGATCTCCAGTCTTCTAGGTAGAGTTACCGCCATAATGACTTGTCGTCGGCCAAAGTCCCATTCCCCTCGATGATCTTTCAACTAACTCTATAGTGAGGCCTTTTGTATGTGGATCCGACCAAATTCAAATCTGAAGACGAGCGCCGAGTAAGCGACAACGACGACGCGAGGCTTTGCCTTCTTCTTAACTCTTTAAATGCTAGAAAAAGAGTAATTGTATATATACCCATCAAAAGGCTTTTCCTCCTCCAATATGGTACAATGTACCTTTATCATGGAGGGAAAATCAAAATTGCATTTTGCTTTTCATTTCCCATTCATCCTTTTTTAAGCTCTAAGAAGCTTAAATCCAACAAGTAATTCCCATATACAGTCGGATACTCACAGTCACCAATGGAGGCTGTCAATATATCAGCCTCCTTTGACCAAGACGATCCTACCTAATAATCATCATATCATATCATATCATACTATATTATGAGTGGGAAGCTCCTAACTCAAATTTGAATTACCAAAATTGTAATGACTCGACCGGTTGTTTTGAACTCTAGCACATCGTTCGACTATTTGAAGCCCTGAGTAGCTCCACTTAATGTATTATGACTCGAACGTATGATCGAAATTGAATTTTCGAGAAGTTCAGAGTTGATTTGGAAAGAAATCTCTAATTTCGGGAGCTTTAAGTTGGAAGAATTGGCTAAGGTTTGACTTTTTAGTAAACGATCTTGAAATCGGGATTTGAAAGTTCCAACAGGTTCATACAGTGATTTTCGATTTGAGCATATGTTCGGATCGGGTTTTGGATGACCCGAGAGCGTTACAACATTTATCGTGGAAAGTTGACATTTTGGAAGAATTTCATAAATTTGGGTTGAAGCATATTTTAATGTTATCGATATCCATTTGGGATTCCGAGCCAGGGAATAGCTCTATGTGGTGATCGTGGTGGGAGTTTGATATTTTCTAGGAAGTTTGACCGGGAGTGGATCTTTTGATGTTGGGTTCGAATTCTGATTTTGGAAGTTGGAGTAGATCCGTAATGTCGAATGTGACTTGTATGAAAAATTTGAGGTCAATCGGACGTGGTTTGATAGGTTTCGGCATCAGAGGTGGAAGTTAGAAGTTCAACAGTTCATTATGCTTGAATCGATGAACAATTTGTAGTTTGATGTTGTTTCGTGTAGTTTGAGGCTTCGACTAAGTTCGTATCGTATTTTGGGATGTGTTGGTATATTTGGTTATGGTCCCGAGGGCCTCAGGTGGATTCCGGATGATCAACGGATTGAGTTTGGACTTGGAAGAAGTACTGAGGCAGCTGATATCTGGTGCAATCACGCCTGCATGAAAAGGGCAGATGGTGTGATCCCGCAGGTACGACGATGTGGTCGGAAAAGCGACATTTGGACAGAGATGGGATGGCCGCAGATGTATGAATGTTTTCGCATTTACGAGCCTACAGATGCGAGAAAAGCTCCGCAGAAGCGAAATGCGAGCTGGGCAGCTGGAGTCGAAGAAGTTGAAGGTCTCCACATGAGCGAGACCACAAATGCAGTGAAGCGGCCGTAAGTGCGGTAGTCGGGCTGGGCAGTGTTCTTTTTAAACAGAAGGGTTGGATCAACTCCACTTCATTTCATCCATGGGAGCCGATTTTAGAGCAATTTTGGAGTGACATCTTCATCAGCTATTATGGGGTAAGTGATTTCTTCACATTGTGAGTTAAATACATGGTTTTTATATGGATTCAAGCATGACAATTTGTAGAAATTTGGGATTTTGAAGAAAAATCTAGAAATTGGTATTTTTGGATTTTGACCATGAAATTGGACTCGGAATTAAGAATAAATTATATATATTGAGTTCGAAATGTTATGGGTAATAGTAATCTTTGAAAATTTTTGGAATCCGAGCACGTGGGCCCGAGGGTTGCTTTTTGACTTTTCGAGCAGAGTTGGGAACTTGTTTAATCTGATTTGTTATGAGTATTAGAGTATTGTTTTATGGGTTTGCACATTATTTGACTAGTTTTGGAGCGACGAGCATCGGTTTGAGGTGTTAGAGAGGCTTTAAAGCCGCTTATGGATATTAGGAGCGAGGTAAGTCTCGTGTCTAACTCTGTGAGGGGAAACTACCCCTAGGTGAGGTATTTGATATGTGTTACTTATTGCGGGGGCTACGTCGCACGAGTTGACGAGAGTCTGTACGTAGTTAGATCCATGTTATTGTCCGGGTAGACTTAGGCTCACACCATGCTATAGCTGTACTATTTGAGCAGTCCCTTGTCTATTAAATTCCTTTATTTTACGTTACGACTTGAGACTAAACTTGTGAAGAGCGATAGACTAACTATTGTAGAGATTCGACGGGCTTCGTGATTAGCCGCGAAATAATTGTACTCCTCTTACGAATTTCTTCCGCGTTATGCATTCTCATCGAAAGGTTTTCCCCAAAGCTTCTTATAACTCACATGTCCCTTCGTGAATGGGGTCAAGGACCCGTCAAAGCCCCTTATTCTAATGGGATCAAGCCGTTCTCCTCGACAGGATAGATATATCTATGGTTTGTATCGTTCGACCCTCGACAATGCGCACAATATGATGGGATCAGGCCTTTCGCCTCGGTAGGGTTATGTACCACAATCTCATGGGAGCGGGTCATTCGCCTCTGCAATGTAATGTATGTGTCTATGGTTATATACCGGGTTATGATGGGATCTGACCGTACTCCTCAGCATTTCTATAAAATATTCCTATGGAATCATGAGTATTAATTGTCAAAAACCAGTGTATCTAAGAGTTTTCCTGATTTGAATTATGACGACCTATCTGGGGAGGTCCATTATATATGTGTGTGTATATATACACACACATACACACACACATACACACTCCGGTTGAGAAGGTAACTGCTAATCGAGAGTCTGAATTTAATGTTGAGAGGAGGATTGTAACACGTATTTATACTTGTTTATTTTGTTTATTTATTCTGTCCCATATCTGTTTACCTCTTGCTGTATCTATCTTATTGGACCACTAGTAAGTGTCGATGTCAAACCCTCGTCACTACTTATATGGGGTTAGACTAGATACTTACTGGGTATGCGTTGATTTACGTACTCATGCTTCATTTGCTGCACATTTTTGTACAGGTACATATATGTCTGGTGGACTTTTGGGCGCAAAGGCGCGGATGTTGCAGGGACTTACCGTGAGCTACATTTCATGTTACGATCTGCAGCCTGTAAAGTCTCCATCAGAGCTATTCATGTTCTCCTGTCTAAGTTGTATTCTAGACAGATGTTGTATTTTATTATATTTCCTAGTTGATGCTCATGCACTTGTGACACCGGGTTTGGGGGTGTTTACAGATTGTTTATTATTGAAGTATTAAAAATATTATCATTTACCCCTGTGGATTCTATTTCTTACCATTTAATTAATGAAAATTATGATTTCAAAAGTACTAAAATGATAATTAATTTAATCATTTACTGTTGGCTTTCCTGACGGCGGTGTTAGGCGCCATCACGACCTTTAGTAAATTTTGGATCGTGACAGCTTGGTATCAGAGCGTTAGGTTTATTTAGGTCTCACGAGTCATGATCAAGTCTAGTAGAGTCTTGTGGATCAGTGTGGAGACGTCTGTACCTATCATCGAGAGGCTACAGGGCAGCTAGGAGCACATTCCTTTCTTGATTCCCTATCGTGCGATTTGATTCCTTCGAGGCTTATGCCTTTATATCCTTTTTACTCATTCTTATACGATGTTCAGTGCTCATGTCAATTGGGCATCGAGGAGTTGTAGTGGTACTACAGACGTGGGTAGGATGTTTCTCCCTACACATTTAAGCAAGTCATTATCGTCTTCTTGAGGAAGGATGTTCTGTCATTTCGGCTTAGTAGCTGTGTTTTCAATGGGTTCAAGGTTGCGTGCAGATTGGTATGATGTTTAGACATGTTATCGCACAGTGTTGGTGCAATGGTAAGGTGCTTGTCTAGGTGTTGAGGCAGTGAACGACTTGAAAGGAGGATTTCTCAGTGCATGATTTAGGGGTTCAGCATTTAAAGCCAGGGGAGGAAAGATTCGGCCTATGAATGCTCAGGCTTGGGTTGCGGGAGTAGCGATACTTTGTGTTCTCGAGTGTGGTGGAATTCGCATCTTGATGTGGTGTCATCGTCCTTATTGGAACGCATTGCGGTTCGTCGGTGTTATGGTCTTCTTTGAATTGCCTTCGGGGAAGGATGTTATAAAATAATGCCTAAGAAGCGATTGTCAGATATGGAAGGTATATGTTGGCTTCAGGATCGAATAAGCGTTTCTAGTACTGATGGCTTGGGAAAGATGATCTTCGAGGAGGCTTAGAGTTGGTAGCGATTTATCAGGTCAGGTGCTACAGTGATGGATTTTGCTTTGAGGCAGTATTTGGGCAGCGAAAGATGAGGAAGGATAGGGCGTAAGGTGTCTCGCGGTGGTCGAATTACTAGCAGGTCAAGTATGAAAAAGCGGAGGTCTAGAGGTTTCTTAAAGGAATGGGTTTAACCAAAGTGGGAGAGTGGTAGCATAGCATATGGGTTCTGTGGTAGGATAGCCACACGTCTTAAGGAAAGTTTAGAGCAATTTGGGAACCATGGTGGTCAGTGAAGGTCCACAGATTTTATTTGGATGCAACATGAATTCGAGTTTGGAATGCATTGGTGGACTTTCAGTTGATGTCAATGGGGAAGAAGGAATCTTGGTGGGCTCCAGGTTTATGTAATTGTAGCTTCAATCTAAGTGGGGGAGCCCCACCTCCTACGATTGGATTGCGTGGTTGTCTAATTATGTGATTTCTGGTTATCGGTGTATTAGTGGGTTATTACGACTAAGGAAAGAAAACATCAATGGTAATTTGAGCAAAGGATTTGAGGAATGTGTGCTATATTTGGCCTTATCGATTCATGTTCAGGTTTTGGGAAGACTCAGAGTTTATGCTTCATGTAGATGTGATGTACAAGGAAAGGAATTTAGCTAGTTACTTCTTTGAGAAGGTGTTCATGTGCTAGCAGAGCCTTGGAGTTGATTATATTCGGGACCAAGTCCGAGTGAGTGACTCTTAACAACGGTCCTAGTGGGTTCAAAAAAGAATTAAAGTGCGGCTCCCAAGGGTTTCGAGTCCGTGGTGTGGTTAAGTATAGAGCTTTTGTAGTGTATTATGAAAGGGACTTGGAGTGTTCTATGTTATCATCGGTCTGTGGTGCAACATTGGAGATATGGGATAAAATAACTTCGGATTCGTAGAGGAATTATCAGAATGGGTGTACCAGTTAAAGATGTGGATGTGCGCACAAAGAGGGTATGAGTTAGTTCATGGATTTTGAGACAATGTGGTCTCGTGAAATAGGGTCATTCAGGATGAGTGCGGGTTGAGTTCATTATGTTTTGAATTGAGATATTATTATTATTTCTAGGGCAAGTCCAGGGTAAATTAGAAGAAATTGGTTCGGTTAGCAATGGTTGAATCGACATGGTGGAGGCAATGATCAGTTCCTTCAGCGTGTTAAGTTATATAGGTGGTTTATGGCAGTACGTGCGAGGCTTGACAGCCGCCATAATTTGAGTTAATTGGAGGCATTCGATTATTATGGCATGTTATGTGTAGATGAATCCTGGAAGAGTTTATGGTAGTTTAGACCACAACTTGAGGATTGTATTTTCTGCGGTTATGGGAATTCAGTCGCGTGATTCAACGGTTCTCCTGAAATGAGTTAGGCGAAAAGTTTCTATATGATGAAGTGTTTATTCTATTAGTCGTTCAGGAGTTATGATGAAATTCTTGTACTCTCGCATAGTGGCAGGTTAGATGTAGCGAGCGACATAGGAATTGGAAGTTAAGGATCAAAGTTATGGTTCGGTGTTGACAAGAATGTCACGAGCTCGGATGAGCAGGAAAGAATTTAGATGTTTAAGGTAAGTTGGTATTTTATTTAGCGTCAACTGAGAACATTGTACTGTGTAGGAGGATTTGTGTACTGATTTGTGGGTTCTCGATTTGCTTTACAACACTAGTATGGCCGGTGGTATGGATAAGCAGACTTTGCTACCTAGTGCGGAAGGTCGTGGGGGCATATCCCATGGGAATATTGTGTAAGCGTGACATGTAGTCACTTAATTTATTAAAGATTGAAACCGAGTATGGAGATTTTGGTACAATCGTTAATGTGAGAGTTTAGGCCTGGAACACGCTCTATTAATTTGGTTGTGAACTGTGGAAGTTTGTTCCGGATTGGATGGCTGCTCTTATGAGTCATGAATAGGGTTGTTATGGATCCTTGGGAGGTTATTAGCCTAGTTCGGTATGATCAGAATCGGCTTGAGTTTAGTGGATGGATCTAAAATGTGAATGTGTGCTCTATATCAGGCCGGGTGTATTCGTTCAGCATAACGTTGCTTATGGAGGAGTTTTTGAGCGTAGGATGTTATTCCCATCGTCATCTATTCCATGTAGTATTCTATTTTGCCATGTGGGTTGTAAGACGGCTTGATTATTCGCACATGTGTTATGGTCCAGTGTAGCTTGTGGTTTTATATGAGCAAGATAGCTCTCGAGATGCAAGTCATTTATTGCACCTTAATCGCGCTTGAGTTTTGTAGCGTATGGTGCTATCTGTCTCCCCATAGATGGTATTATACACTTGGCGTGCTTGTGGTCGACATTCAGGTATTTCATAGGTATGAGCATTCTGGCTCGATAAGTATTTCCTTATAGATTATTATGTGTGGATCGGGTTGCACGCCGCTACGGGTATTATAGTTGGATTGAGTTGCACATCGCAACGGTATCATGTGTGGATCGGGTTGCACGTCGCAATAATGTGATGTTGAGTACAGTTCCCCTATATCTATTCTTGTGTGTTTTGTTTCTCATTTTCTAAGGAAGGTTCATAGCATCCTTTCGACTGTTTAATTAGTTACGTGGGTTGAGTAGTTCTTTCCAGAGTTCCTTTTCCTTATGTATCACATTCGAGTTTGTAGCTTGTCGGCGCATTGTGGCATCATATAAGATCATGGTCAATGTTTGAGGTGGCTTATTGCCGGGCAACTTGTACTGGGTGAAACGAGATTTTTGGACCTGAAAATAGTGCAATCAGATTTATATAAGGTATACTAAAGAGTAAATATTGTTGTTTAGTTCAGAATAAGGTAATGGTCCTTAACAGGAGGAGAGACTCCATGACTGTTGATTCGGCATGTGGTTATGAGTTTCTACACATATCTTCTGTCATGGCAGTATTGCGAGAGTTGAAACAAGTCTTATATATGTTATGAGGTATACGATGGGCTTTAAGCCAGTGGAAATTTCAGTTGTTGTGCTCGGGGGAGATTGCCTTGGGCAAATGAATTATGTGGTACATGGTGTGGTTTCATCGGAGGAGCATGGTCACGTTGAGTTCAGTGTCTGATGATGATACGATGTTCGAGTGTTAGGATCTGGTATCGTGCAGAATTCCAGATGTTAGAATTTTGTTCTAAAGCTTGTTAGCTAAGGTAGCAGGAAGGATCTTCAGTCTGGCTCGAGCTAATATGCTCAACTGGGTTGTGGTGGCACGGGTAGGTGCACGAGGTGTTAAACAGTGATTCTGGACAACTCCGGAGCAGTTTTTAGCACGTTCGAGGACAAACGTATGTTTAAGTGGGAGAGAATGAACGACCTGACCAATCGTTTTGAGCTCTAGCGCGTCGTTCGGCTGTTTGAGGCCCCGAGTAGCTCCACTTAATGTATTATGACTCGTACATATGGTCAGAATTGAATTTTCGGGAAGTTCAGAGTTGATTAGGAAAGCTTTAAGTTAAAAAAATAGCTAAGGTTTGACTTTTGAGTAAACGATCTCGGAATCAGGATTTGAAAGTTCTAACAGGTTCATACGGTGATTTTGGATTTGAGATTATGTGTGGATCGAGTTTTGGATGAACCGGGAGCATTACAACACTTATAGTGGAAAGTTAGCATTTTGGAAGAATTGCATAAATTTGGGTTGAAGTGTATTTTAATGTTATCGATGCCCGTTTGGGATTTCGAGCCTTGGAATAGCTCTGTGTGGTGATGCTAGTCTTAGGAGCGCGTCCGGATGTGGACTTGGAGGACTGTCGGTCATTTCGGGGTCTTTTGGCAAAAATTGGATGTTTGATATTTTTTGGGAAGTTTGACCGGGAGTGGACCTTTTGATATCGGGTTCGGATTCCGATTCTGAAAATTGGAAGAGGTCCATAATGTCAAATGTGACTTGTCTGCAAAATTTGAGGTCAATCGGACGTGATTTGAAAGGTTTCAGCATCGGAGGTGGAAGTTAGAAGTTCAACAGTTCATTATGCTTGAATCGATGCACAATTTGTAGTTTTGATGTTGTTTCGCGTGGTTTGAGGCTTCGACTAAGTTCGTATCGTATTTTGGGACGTGATGGTATATTTGGTTAAGGTCCCGAGGGCCTCAGGTGGATTCTGGATGATCAACGGATCGAGTTTGGACTTGGAAGAAGCGCTGAGGCAGTTGATATCTGGTGCAGTCACACCTACATGAAAAGGGCCGCAGGTGCGATCCCACAGGTGCGGCGATGTGGTCGCAGAAGCGACATTTGGACAGAGCTGGGATGGCCGAATATGCGAGGATGTTCCGCGTCTGCGAGCCCGCAAATGCAAGGAAAGCTTCGCAGAAGTAGAATGCAAGCTGGCTAGCTGGCGTCGCAGAAGCGGAAGGTCTCCGCATATGCGAGGCCGCAGATGCGGTGAAGTGGCCGCAGGTGCGGTAGTCGGGCTGGTGTTCCTTTTAAACAAAGGGGTTTGATCAAGTCCACTTCATTTCGTCCATGGGAGCCGATTTTGGAGCAATTTTGGAGTGCCACGAAATTGGGATTCAAACATGAAATTTTTTAGAAATTTGGTATTTTGGAGAAAAACCTAGAAATTGGTATTTTTGGATTTTGACCACGAAATTGGACCTGGAATTAAGAATAAATTATATATATTGAGTTCGAAATATTATGGGTAATGGTTATCTTCGAAATTATTTGGAATCCGGGCACGTGGGCCCGTAGGTTGCTTTATCGACTTTTTGAGCGGAGTTGGGATCTTACTTATATTGATTTGTTATCAGTATTAGAGTATATTTTTATGGGTTTGCACATTGTTTGACTAGTTTTGGAGCGACGGGCATCAGTTTGAGGTGTTAGAGAGACATTGGAGCTGATTAAGGAACGTCGGAGCGAGGTAAGTCTCCTGTCTAACTCTGTGAGGGGAAAACTAACCCTAGGTGGCGTATTTGATATGGGTTACTTGTTGCGGGGGCTACGTACGCACGAGGTAACGAGAGTCTGTACGTAGTTAGATTCATGTTATTGTCCGGGTAGACATAGGCTCACACCGTGCTATAGCTGTACTATTTGAGCAATCCCTTGTCTTAAATTCCTTTATTTTACATTATGACTTGAGACTAGACTTATGAAGAGCGATAGACTCACTATTATAGAGATTCGACCGGCTTCGTGATTAGCCGCGAAATAATTGTACTCCTCTTACGAATTTCTCCCGCGTTATGCATTCTCATCGACAGGTTTTCCCCAAAGCTTCTTATAATCACATATCCGTTCGTGAGTGTGGTCAAGGACCCGTCAAAGCCTATTATTCTAATGGGATAGAGGCGTTCGCCTTGACAGGATAGATATATCTATGGTTCGTGCCGTTCGACCCTCGGTAGTGCGCACAATATGATGGGATCAGGCCTTTCGCCTCGGCAGGGTTATGTACCACACTCTGATGGGAGAGGATCGTTCTCCTCGGCAATGTAATAGATGTGTCTATGGTTATATACCAGATTATAATGGGATCGGGCCGTACGCCTCGGCATTTCTATAAAATATTGCTATGGAATCGTGCATATTAATTGTCAAAAGCTTGTGTATCTGGGAGTTTTCCTAATTTTAATTATGACGACCTATCTGGGGAGGTCCATTATATATATATATATATATATATATATATATACACACACACACACACACACACACACACACACACACACACACTCCGGTTGAGGAGATAACTGCTAATCGAGTGTCTGAATTTACTGTTGAGAGGAGGATTGTACCATGTATTTATACTTGTTTATTTTGTTTATTTACTCTGCCCCATATATGTTTACCTCTTGTTGTATCTGTCTTATTGGATCACTAGTAAGTGTCGATGTGAACCCCTCGTCACTACTTCTATGGGGTTAGGCTAGATACTTACTGGGTACGCATTAATTTACGTACTCATGCTACATTGGCTGCACAGTTTTGTACAGGTACATATATGTCTGATGGTCTTTTGGGCGCAAAGGTGCGGATGTTGCAGGGACTTACCGTGAGCTGTATTTCATGTTACGATCTGCAGCCTGCAGAGTCTCCATCAGAGCTATTTATGTTCTCCTATCTAAGTTGTATTCCAGACAGATGTTGTATTTTATTATATTTCCTAGTTGATACTCATACACTTGTGACACCGGGTTTTGGGGGTGTTTACGGGTTGTTTATTATTGAAGCTTTTAAAATATTATTATTTACCCTGTGGATTCTATTTCTTACCATTTAATTAATGAAAATTATGATTTTAAATGTACTAAAATGAGTAATTAAGTTAATTATTTACTGTTGGCTTGCCTGACGGCGGTGTTAGGTACCGTCACCACCTTTAGTGAATTTTGGGTCGTGACAAAAATGTCCACCAAACGTTGGTGGACTTTTATACCCTTATTCTTATTATATTCTTCAGCAGCTAAACTATTGTATAAAAATGTAAAAATATTTAATAATGAATAGCCTCTATCGGGGTAATAGTGTTTAGTCTCTTCAATTTCTTATCATTATTATGCTCTTGAAAACCATCACCTATTTAAATCTACTACAAATAAGCCGTGATTGATAAGTCATTGATTAATAATGTATGTATTCTAATAAGGCTTAATTTTCATTAATGTTTAGAAAAATTTGTTATAGTTCCTTCAAAAGTAAAATACGTACAATGGATGAAGTGTTCTTTGAATGTATCTACCGTTTTTTACAAGAATTCACAGCTGAGTATTATGAAATATCAATGTGGTAATTAATAGTTTCATCTTAAACACAAGAAAATATAGGGGTAATGAAGGGACAGATGTTACACTGGTGAAAAGGGAAGAAAAACAAACAAGGTTGCTTAGATTAAATTGTGGCTTTATAGATTACTTTCTTGGGAGTCATTCCCATTAGTTTTACATTGACAATCTCCTTTTCGCTGGTTTGGATTTTTTTTGCATTTGTTGTTCGATGTGATCCAAAGGGTTATAGGAAGAAAAATTTATGGTGGTAACAAGTTTTCTTCATGCAAAGATAGGGCAATTGAAACATGGCTCTTAAAGAAGATATTCATGGCATATTTTTTATTCATCTTGCTAGAACTTAAGTCTACCACATCACTAGTTTTTAGTGCAAATAATCTTTATATATCACTTCCAATCATATGTCATCATTTTTATTTTTCTTATTCAAATATTGTAATGTACTTTAATCAATTGTTTCTTATTTCTTAAAAGTTTAATTTTGTAAATGTAACGACCCGTATTATCATTTTGAGAATTAGCATCCCGTTTAGTGTCTTAAGATCTTGATCAGCTTCGTAATGCATATTATGACTTTTGTGTGTGGTTTAGTTTGGTTTTCGGACGATTCGGGATCAAATTGGAAGAACAATTCTTATTTAAGAAGCTTAAAAGAAAAGAGTTGACCGCAGAGTTGACTTTTAAGCAAACAACTACGGAATAAAATTTTGATGGTGTCAATAGTTTCGTATGGTAATTTCGGACTTAGCCGTATGTCCGGAATTGAATTTGAAAGTCCATAGGTCAATTCGACGCATTTTAGCGAAAGTTGGAAAATGGAAGATTTTTAGAAAGTTTGCTCGGGAGTTGACTTTATTAATATCAGGGTCGCAATTCGGTTCTGAAAATTGAAGCAGCTCCATTATATCATTTATGACTCGTATGCAAAATTTGAAGTTATTCCGGATTGATTTGATACGTTTCGGCGCAAATTATAGAAGTTGAAAACTTTGAAAAACTCATAATTCGATTCGAGGTGCGACTTATAATTTCGGTGTTGTTTGATGTAATTTGAAACCCCAAGTAGATCTGTGTTGTATGATAGGACTTTTTGGTATATTCAGACGAGGTCCCGGGTAGCTCGGATTAGTTTCGAACGAGGTTCGGATCGAATTTGGACTTGTTGAAGCTGCTGGAATTTTTGGGCAGCAACTGGTGCAATCACACCTGCGTAATTTTGGGCGCATGTGCGACGTTGTAGAAGCAACACCTTGCATCGCAGAAGCGAGATGGGAAAGAACATGGCAATGGTCACAGGTGCGAAGAAAGTCCCGTATCTGCGAAATCGCAGAAGCGAGAAATGAAGACGCAGAAGCGGACGCTGGCAGCTGTGGGGGTGATTGCAGAAGTGACCATTTTGTCGCCAAAGCGACATCGCAAATGCAAGCTCCTACTGGGCAGGGTACATGGGGACTTCACAGATGCGCATTTTGGCTCGCAAAAGCGAGGCCCCAGGTGCGCAAATCTGTCCGCAGAAGCGGAATTGGGCAGAAACATAAAGGACCTAAAATGGTCATTTCGCCATTTCCGATTGGATTTTTGGAGGTCGGTTTTGGGACGATTTTGGAGGAGTTTTCTCGACTTCAACTTGGGTAAGTGTTCGATAACCGAAAGTAATTATATTTCATAAATTCATAGTTATATTCATCATTTAATTCAGATTTAAATGTAAGAAATCAAGAGTTTTGCAAAACTTTTCAAGAACAAAAATTTAAGATTTGAAGGGTCGAGTTTATTATCGGAATGTGATAAAATTTGTATGGTTGGACCCGTATCAGAAAGGGTATTCGGATTTCATGAAAATTCTGTCGGGTTACGAGTGAGGGGCCCCGCATTGAATTTCAGTTGACTTTTAGAATAAAAATTGAAAATCGTCGTATTAATATCCGAAATTATTTTTTATGAATTGTAATTAATTTATAAAATTATTTTGACTAGATTGGAGACGTCCGAAGGTCCTTTCACGCAAGAAGCCTATTTTGGAGTATCGGCCTAACCTCGTTAATGTAAGTGTCTTGTCTAACTTTGTGTGGGGAAAATCACCCCTTAGGTTTTGAGATAATTATGTCATTCGTGTTATGTGAAGGTCGTGTACGCGAGGTGACGAGTCGGTAAATGACCTATATGTGGTATTTGACAGGTTTGGACAGTTAGGTTCCTTTTATACAATGATTGTAAATATCGTTTCATGATTATATCTTCTGTTGTTAGAATTATTTGTACGTGCTTTACTTGAAATTGTTAGCACATGTTCCATCCTTGTTGTCAAGTTTACCCATATATACAAATTGTTGATTGTAATCACTTATTGAATTCCTGCTTTATCTGCTACATGCCTTAATGGTTAATTGATGCTCATAAATTGTGCCTTGGTTTATGGATTATTTTTTCCTTGCTATTTGATTTCATGAGAAATTGTGTATCATTTTTATTAGTTGTGACTTCTTTGTCTCTCGTTATTTCTTTTGATTTTGTGGTATACCGTAACTGGTTGTAAATTAGTTGCTTAATTTGTGTTGTTTGAGAGGGATCGTGTTGCACGCCGCCATAGGTATGATTTATTATTGTGAGGGATTGAGTTGCACGCCGCAAAAAATATAATTTATTATTGTGAGGGATCGGGTTGCACACCGCAATAGATATTATTTAATATTGAAACGGATCGGGTTGCACGCTGAAATAGATATAATTTAATATTGAGAGAGATCGGGTTGCGCACTGCAACAGATATGATTTAATATTGAGAGGGATCGGGTTGCACGCCACAACAGATATGATTATTATTGTGTGGGATCGGGTTACACGCCGCAACATATATGATTTATTATTGCATGGAATCGGGTTCACGCCGTAACAAATATACAAATATGAAATTATTGTGATATTAAGGTTAATTCTGATTGTGGTTTTCACAATGCATTTCATGCTAGGACGGTTACTGTGGTTTCTTAAATCACCTCATTGGATTTTGATTATAATTAATTAACTGTAAATCTATTAAAAATGGAACAATATGGACTTCTTGTGTGAGTCATGCATCCTATATGATATGTTAAGTTGTTGAGCATTTAGCAAAGGTAAATGAAAGAATTTTCAAATTGTTCCATTTGTGTGTCTTTCAAAACTAAAACTCATATGTTATTCGGAGATTTACTAAAATAAATGTTTATTATAGTTTTACTCTAATTGATATCTCAACCTTCTCATTATCTTATTGTCGTGTAATTTGCATGAAAAATTATTATTTCGTTTACTTTAATAAATTCTATCTTTATCTCGTTAAAACTGGATTGAATGTCTTATTTTGTATAAATATATGTCACGACCCGAAATTCCCACCGTCGGGATCGTGATGGCGCCTAATATTCCACATGGTAGGCAAGCCGACGTTAGAGAATTATTATGTCAATCCTTATTCAGTTAAGTAAATAACAGCAAATAAGCTAAAATAAAATACAGCGTGTGCGGAATAATATAAAAAATTCATTAATTACTACCACCCGGATCTAGAGTCACAATTCACGAACTTCTAAGATTTTTCTACAAGTAAATATCTGAAAGAAATACAACAGTTTTTTAAAGGAAAAAATAGCAAAGTGCAATCACAGTTAACCCTTAGGCCACCAAACAATCCACCCTTATTACACCTGTTGTGGCGTGCAACCCGATCCCACCATATCAATATCAAGTGCTCAGTATACATAATAAATTCAGAATTCAAATCACGGAAACCCTTCACAATACTTAAACACCAAACCGAAACAAATAGAAAACTTGTACGTCATGAGAGTTCACATAAGTAATACTACACAACGAGACCAATTCAAAGTATACAACAAAAGGTACCGATAAACCAGCGTAAGCAAATAATGGGAGATAATGAAACTATGGAAGAACAATATCATGAACAAGAGGAAACAATGTCTAGCAAGTAGTAATTAGGCACGAGAACACAATTAGATCATGTAACAATTAAGACAGGGAAAGAGATAATATGAGAAAAGTGGGAAAACAAGGAAACCAGATAAATTGGTGGAGCATAAGTACTCGTCACCTCACATATATGCCGCTCACATGATTTTCACATAGCAATTAGCCCAAAGGTTCCTAATTCCCTCAAGTCAAAGTTAGACATAACACTTACCTCGCTCCAAAGGCCACTTCATACTCAATCATATCCTTACCTTTCAAACAAGCCTCTGGACCAACAATATCTAGCAAATTACCAACCAAATGATTCAAAATAAGCCTTAGAAATCACCCACGATTACAAAAGATTCAATTTAGGTCATTATTGAAAAAGTCAACAAAACTTAACTCCCGGGCCTGTTTGGTCCAAACCCGAAATTCGAACCAAAACCCGATTATCCATTCATCCCCGAGCCCGGTTACGTAATTTATTTTGAAATCCGACCCCAATTTGAGGTCTAAATCCCAATTTCTCAAAAATCCCTAACTCTACCCAAACCCCCAAATTTCCACCATGAAAACACTAGAGTTTAGGTTAAGAACTAGTGAAATGTAATGAAAGATTGAAAGAAAATAGGTTAGAATCACTTACCAATGATTTGGGGAAGAAAAAGTTTTGAAAAAACCGCCTCTAATGTTTTAGGTTTTGAAACTTTGAGAAATGAATCAAAAATATTGTCTAAGTCATATTTGTTCAGCTGCAAATGTCGTATTTGCGACCTGGACTTCGCAAATGCGAAGCCCGCAAATGCGAGATTTTCTTCGCAAATGCGAAAGGTTCCCTAGGCCTGCAGTCATCGCAAATGCGAACAAGTGTTTGCAAATGCGAACAGGAGAGGATCGCAAATGTGACCAAAACTTTGCAAAAGCGAAGGTCCACCTCCCAACCCACTTCTCACAAATGCGATGGTTTCTTAGCAAATTCGAAGCTCGCATTTGCGAGCCATATCTCGCAAATGCGAAATATGCAGGTCTGATGCACACCAGCTATTATTTCTAAGTTCAATTCACTCCATAGCCTATCCGAAACTCACCCGAGCCCTCGGGGCTCCAAACCAAACATGCATACACGTCTAAAAACATAATATGCACTTGCTCGAGCGATCAAATTGACAAAATAACACCTAGAACTATGCATTTAGCACCAAATCAAATGAAATCCTCAAGAACACTTTAAAATTGCTATCTTCTCAACTGGACGTCCGAATCACGTCAAATCAACTCCTATTCTCACCTAATTTTACACACAAGTCGTAAATATCATAATGAATCTGTACCGTGCTTCGGAACCAAAACACGGGCCCGGTACTCACAATGCCAAACGTCAATCAATTCTTAGAAATAATTAATTTTTAGACTTTTAATTTTCATCAAATATTCATAACTTGAGCTAGCAACCTCCGAATTCGATTCCGGGCATACGCCCAGATCCCATAATTGGATACGGATCCACCGGGACCATCAAAACACGGATCCGGGCCTGTTTACCAAAACTATTGACCGAAGCCAACTAAAATTAACTTTTAAGGCAAAAGTTCTTATTTTTATTTATTTTCAACATAAAAGCTTTTCGGAAACATGCTCGGACTGCGCATATAAATCGAGGAGGGTAAATATGAGATTTTTAAGGCTTAAGAGCACAGATTCGAGTTCTAAAACATAAGATGACCTTTTGGTTCATCACAGTGACAATCCAGTATAGCGTGATAAGGTGACAGCCAATCCATACCCAAAATGACATCGAAATCAACCATATCGAGAAGTAGAAGATCTACACTAGTCTCAAGACTCCCAATGGTGACTACACATGAACGATAATTTTGGTCTACAACAATAGCATCCCCCACAGGTGTGGACACGTACACATGAGCACTCAAATAATCACGAGGCACAACCAAATAAGAAGCAAAATAGGATGAAACATAGGATTAAGTAGAACCTAGATCAAATAGAACTGAAGTATCTGTACTGCAAATTGAAACAATACCTATGATAAAAGCGTCAGATGACTCAGCCTCAGGCATCGCTGGAAAAGCATAACACTGTGGCTGGGCCCTACTACCCTGAACTACGTCCCTAGGATGGCCTCTAGCTGGCTGGCGTCCAGCTTTAATGGCCCGACCTCCACCTATACCAGTCTAGCCTCTACCTCTGGCTGCCTGACCCCTGCCTCTGGCTGACTGAGCAGATGGTACATCAACTGGTGCCGGAACTATGGCATGAGAATCCTGATGTTGTGGCGGGATGCCGAATAATCTCGGACAGGTCCTCTTGATATGCCCATAACTACCATACTCGAAACATCCATCATGGTACTATGGCGATGGAAACTGAGACTGACCTGAACGGGCCGGATGACCATGATAGTAACTCTGAATAAGAGGTGCACTATAGGTTGGCTACCCAGAATGAGGCACATAAGGACCACGACTCCCTGAAGCACTGTGGGGTTCCTGAAGCGCTGAATGAAATGGCCTGGGAGAGTGGCCCCTACCAAAAGTACCTCTGCCTCCAGATGAGGCACTGCTGACCCCACCTAAATGATGAGGTCTCTTGTCATACCCCAGACCTCCCTGTGCAAGAACCATCTCGACTCGCCTGGCGATATTAGCAGCTGCCTGAAAAGAAATCTCACTCCAAGTCTCCTTAGCCATCTGTAATCTAATAGGCTAGGCAAATCAGTCAATAAACCTCCTCACCCTCTATCTCTCGGTGGGAAGCGGAAGAAGAGCATGACGGGCCAAATCCACAAAACAGGTCTCATACTGAGTAACAGTCATACTGCCCTGCTAGAGACGCTCGAATTGACGACGACGATGTGACAGGCAAAAACTTCTCCAGGAAGAGCTGAAAGAACTGGTCCCAAGTAAGAGCAGGCGACCCAACTGGTCTGGTCAACGAATAATCTCTCCACTATTTCTTGGCGGAACCAGCCATCTAAAATGCAGCAAGTCGACCCCATTGGTCTCTACTATACCCATGTTCTGTAGCACCACATGACAGCTATCAAGATACGCGCGGGGATCCTCTGAAGTAGAACCACTGAAGTGAACTGGGAAGAGCTTGGTAAACCTGTCCAATCTCCACAAAGCCTTAGAAGATATAGCTGACCCATCACCCGTCTGTGCCACAATAACCTGCTGAACTACTCCAGTTGGATGAGCTGCTAAAGTCTGGTACTAGGGAGCCATCTGCTCCGGAGTGTGAGTAGAAGGAGTCTGGGCTCCTCCTCCGGTCCGAGAGATGGCTGGTGCCATGGGAAATGTGCCAGTCTGGGCCACACTCTCCATATGGCCCACCAAACGAACCAAAGCGTCCTAAAGCACTGGGGCGGCAATGAACCCCTCCGGAACCTGAGTTGGCCCGACATGAATAGTTTGGGCTAGAACCTCTTAGTCAAACTCTACCTGAGGCTCCACGACTGGGGCTGCTGCTCGGGCTCTTGGCTGAGCCGTGCCCCTACCTCGGCCCCTGGCACGGCCTCGGACTCTGCCGCTCGTAGGGGCTGCCACTGGAGGCTCTGGCTACTGCTCAACTGAAGAAGCGATACGTGTTATTGCCATCTACGAGAGAATAAGAGTAGAAGAGTTCAATCAGTATTGAGAAAACACAATCGCACGACAGAGAAGAATAGAACTGAAATTTGTTCCTAAATTTCATAGCCTATGGGAGATAAGTACAGATGTCTTCGTACCGATCCCCCCAGACTCTACTAAGCTCGCTCATGAATTGTGAGACCTAGGCAGCCTAGTACTCTTATACCAACTTGTCACGACCCGGAATTTCCACCGCCGGGACCGTGATGGTGCCTAACATTCCACTTGCTAGGCAAGCTGACGTTAGAGAATTATTAAGCCAATCCTTATTCAATTCAGTAAATAACAACAAATAAGCTAAAATGAAATACAGCGAGTGCAGAATGATATAAAACTTTATTAATTACTACCACCCGGATCTGGAGTCACAATTTATGAACTTCTAAGATTTTTCTACAAGTAAATGTCTGAAATAAATACAACTGTTTTTGAAAGGAAAGAAATAGTAAAGTGCAATGTCTAGAAGGGGACTCTAGGGTCTGCGGACATCGGCTTATTTACCTTGGATCTCCTGTCGGATGAATTCAGTAGCTAACCTCACGATCAGCTCGGACCAGCACCAAAATTTACACAAGAAGTGCAAAGTGTAGTATCAGTACAACCTACCTCATGTATTGGTAAGTGCCGAGCCTAACCTCGACGAAGTAGTGATGAGGCTAAGGCGGATCACCTTCACTACAACCTGAACGCAATATATAATAATGACAGAAAATGGGAATACTGAACAGAATTAAACAACCAACTGAAAATAATAACCATAGCCTCAAGAATAAATCAACATCGTCCAGTTTCACCAATCTTTAATAATTCAGATACAAATACCAAAAACAAAAAAGGAAACCAACACAGCTCATGGAATGGAAAGATATAGGTTGTTGCGGGACGCAACCCGATCCCCCCGTGTATCTCATATTCCTCCCTTATTTCGTCATAATAGCATAAACAACAGTGAATATAAATACAAGTGTTGTAACGTGTAACCCGATCCCATCGTATCATAATAATACAATCATAGTTCACCCTCATGCCACCAAATAATCCACCCTTATTACACTTGTTGCGGCGTACAACTCGATCCCACCGTATCATAATAATACAATCATAGTTCACCCTTATGCCACCTAACAATTTACCCTTATTATACCTGTTGCGACGTGCAACCCGATCCCACCATATCAACATCAAGTGCTCAGTATACACAGTAAATTCACAATTCAAATCACGGAAACCCTTCACAATACTTAAACACCAAACCGAAACAAATAGGAAACTTGTACGTCATGAGAGTTCACATAAGTAATACTACATAGCGTGACCAATTCAGAGTATACAACAAAAGGTACCGATAAACCAGCATAAGCAAATAATAGTAGATAATAAAACTATGGAAGAACAATATCATGAACAAGAGGAAACAATGTCTAACAAGTAGCAATTAGGCACGGGAACACAATTAGAGCATGTAACAATTAAGACATGGAAAGAGATAATATGAGAAAAACGGAAAAACAGGGAAAACAGATATTTGTTCAGCTGCAGATGTCGCATTTGCGACCTGGGTTTCGCAAATGCGAAGCCCATAAATGCGATATTTTCTTCGCAAAAGCAAATGGTGCCCTAGGCCTGCAGTCATCATAAATGCGAACAGGAGAGGATCGCAAATGCGACCAAAACATCGCAAATGCGAAGGTCCACCCCCCAGCTCACTGCTCGCAAATGCAATGGTTTCTTCATAAATGCGAGGTTCGCATTTGTGAGCCAGATCTCGCAAATGCGAAATCTGCATGTCTGATGCACACCAACTATGATTTCTAAGTTCAATTATGCACACAAGTCTAAAAATATCATACGAACTTGCTCGTATGATCAAATCGCTAAAATAACACTTACAACTATGAATTGAATACCAAATCAAAGATTGATTCTGAATCACGTCAAACCAACTCCGTTTTTCACCAAATTTAACGGACAAGTCATAAATTTAATAATGGACCTGTACCGGGCTCCGAAATAAAAATACGGACTCGGTATCAACAAGAATAAACATAAGATAATTCTTAAAATCATTAAACATTTAAACTTTTAATTTTTCATTAAAATTCTATATCTCAATTTAGGGACCTCGGAATTCGATTCCGGGCATACGCCCAGGTCTCAAATTACGATACGGACCTACCGGGACCATCAAAATACGAATCCGAGTCCGTTTACTCAAAATATTGACCGAAGTCAACTCAAATTAATTTTTAAGGCAAACATTCTTATTTTTATCAGTTTTGACATATAAGCCTTCCGAAAAATACTCGGACCACGCACGCAAGTCGAGGAAGGATAAAATGAGATATTTAAGGCTTTAGAATACATAATTGGGTTTTAAAATATGAGATGACCTATCGGGTCATCACAATATAATATTTTATCGGATCTCATATACTTCTAAGGTAAACTCAATTAATATTCTATTTCTACAACCCCTCCACTATTTTACCTTATCTAAATCCTACATTGGCTTAATAACTCATTTGACGCTATACTATATTTAATTTGGAAATTGTATTTAATTGTGTTTCAATTATTCAATAGTCATTTTGGTTGATATTGATACGGAAACTATGCACATGGTAGCACGAGAATTTTTCTGTGCAAAAGTGATTAGGAAAGATGTGGGCACAAGATGCCACATGTGTAAAAGTTGAAAGTTGTGAATCATGATTTGAGATTTCGAGGAGTGAAACCTCGGGTAGTTATGTTTAAATACATGCATTATAAATAATTTAATTGATTAATTTGTCATATGATTCCTTACTTGAACCCATTCATATGTCATTTCTACTTTGACTATATTGTTGCTTAACTACTTGATCGTTTTCTCCTTGCCATCTGTGTTCTCATTGTTGATTTGAATTGAAAATTCTTCCGTTATTGGCCTTGCATTGATATTCTTTCCTTGTTAGCTTTAGTAACATTTTGTACAGGTTTCTATGACCGGTAGGTGTCTTGACCTAACCTCGTCACTACTCTAGCGAGATTAGGCTTGATACTTATTGGGTACCACTGTAGTGTACTCATACTACTCTTTTGCATATTCCTATTATTTGATCGCGCAATTTTGTGGAGACTCAAGGTACACCTGTTGTTGCATTCGCGGACCTCAGAGTCACCTTCTGATATTTTCTTTGCACTATTTGATTCTATTTTGGAATAGTTGTATTTAAAGATTTTCTAGTAAACTTTGTAGACCTTATGAATTGTAACACCGGTTTTGGGATTTATAAAAAAAATTCTATTTTCATATTTAATAATTATTGGTTGAGTTTCCACTAATTCAATAAGTGTTAGGCTTACCTAGTCCCTAAGACTAGGTGCTATCACGACATCATACGGAGGAAAATTTGGGTCGTGACAGTAAAATTGGTAATTATTAGTATTTTCTATCACAAAAAAAAGATGATTTTTGCTTATGCAAACATGACAAGGTATTAGGAATAATTTGAAACAAGTACACTATAATACATATAGGTGAAACGCAAAACCAAAATAGGCCCATATTACAAATGGATTTAACCAAATGTATACATAATTATATTTGAAAAGAAAGACATCAGCTTCTTTACTTTGCATCATATTGCGGGTTTCCTTCACATGCTGAAGTTCTAAACTTTGACAATTATAGATGTTGAATGTGGATACATGTACTTTTTTTAATACTGAACTACATTGCAGTATTTCAATTTTAATATTGTGTCCGTCCTATCTCTACCTTCTAATGCTGAAAATTATGGCACTCTTTCTCTTTTTCTTTTGAATCAGTTAAAGTAAATATAGTTCACATTCAAATTACAAAGTGTTGTATATTTTTTTATCATTTGTTTGTAGACCTTCGCATGAAATATATAACTCAAAGATTTCAAAGAAGAGGAGCGAAAGATGATTGATTAATATCTGATTTCAATGCTCTTCTGCTGCCTCGTGCAGTTGCTTGGGCTTCACCATATATGGTTGAGGTGAAAAAATGCAGAATTCCATTGTTGAGATTTTTAAAAAATCTTGAAAACTTACAAATGCTTTTTGTGATTTGTTAAAATTTTGATAAATTAATAATTAGGATCTTTTGGATGCCATTTTAAAATTGTGGTTAAAATTAAAGTTATTTGGTGAAGGTTTGAGTTATTTGATGATATTTTTTGTGAGTTGAAATTCGTAAGAGTCGAAATTCAGTTTTTGTATTCAATATTATACAACATTATAAAAGTGTATAATGTTATATAATATTGTACATATATAAACATTGTTGCAAAAATAATAATGAGTTATGCGGCTGTGAACTTAAGAACATGACTATGTAAGTGCAATGTAGTATGTTAGGTTGTACTGTTGTGCAACTTTCTCGAAAAAGAATAGGGGTCGGTTCTTGAAGTGGTCTGACAACAAGATATTTGGGAAGATAAACAATCTTCCTAGCATAGTTGGCTGGTTAAATAAAATGGCTTAGATTTCATGAAGAACATCCTTTATAATAAAACTAGTAAATAAGATACAACTAATAATATTTTTGTGCATAATAAAATAATTATAAGAATGTAACTACAATTAGCATTTTGTATACTATACATAAGTTCTATTTCAAACACAAAATATACTAGAATTTGTATGCAGTTAATAAGTTACTACACTATTTTTCAGGAACAAGCTATGTATTAATTGACAGGGAATATACGTGCATTGCACGTATCCAAAAACTAGTATTATACTAAAAGTAGGATGCTTCTACCTTCAAAGTTGATTTACAATAATATCCTTTAAAATCTGAGTTACAATTTTGTTCTTAAAAAACAAACTTCAATTAAATAATTTTCAAATTAGATTATACGTTAGACGCTGATGTTGTAGTACTTTAATGCTTCATCAAATCAATTCAATGGATTCAATTAGGTTTAGGCCATTCATATTCTCCGCAATCAAAAACGTCCCCCTCTAATTACTTCATCATAATTTCCAAGAAAAAACGTTTTAGTTAAGTTTTACTGGTCCTTTCCTCCTTTATATTTTGTTACATCGGATTTGGTAACATTCTTCTTTTTACATTCTTTATTTATATGTCACGACCCCAAATTCCCTCCGTAAGAAGTTGTGACGGCACCTAGTTTCTAAGATTAAGTAAGCCTATCAATGCGGAATAACAATGTAAATCTGAAATAAATAAATTTGCAACTCACATAATTACAAATCCCAAAACCCGATAGAAATAAGTCACAAGCTTCTAAGAATTTATCCTCAATGTCTCTATATATGTCAGAGTCTAAAGAAAATAAGGAAGCAACATAATAAGGGTAGAAGGGGACTCCGGAGTCTGCGGACGCTGGCAGATATATCTTGAAGTCTCCGTACACAGGTAGCTCACTGATGTCTGGGCTAGTAGGATGTATCTGGATCTGCACAAAAATATATGCAGAAACGTAATATAAGTATACCACATCGGTACCCAATAAGTGCCAAGCTTAAACTCGATAGAGTAGTGACGAGGTCAGGTCAGGCCCCACTGGAATCATAAAAGACATGGTGACATGTTTAACAATATAATAGCAATAAATGACAATGGAAATAAATCAAGTAAGTAGTATGTCACCATTAAATTACATCGAATAAGGGCAAATAGTACCTCGTGGAAAGAAAACAGAAATTTACAACTTTAGGAAAATCACGAAAATCATCAAAGACAAATGCAGCCATAAAGAAATATCAACAAGGGCACTCCCAAGATACCGACTCGTAGTCCCAAATCATAAATAAATTCACAATATCACATTTTCTTATATCACCGCGGGGGCCTTCACATTTAATTTTAAAGAAAATATTTTTTTCGAAATAGCATCCCGCATTTTAGCCACCCTTATCACACCGCATGACTTCTAGTAGTTTCCCTACTAGCCAAACGTATCAAGCCATCCTTATTTCACCGCATGCGTTTACCTATACCACCGCACACGTATCAATATCACAATATATCACACTCTGCACCTCAAGTGCTCAAATATTTCAATTTGCCAAAATAAACAATATCAATAATATTTTTCACAATAGGGAGCTCACGACTCAATTACAATGAGTACAAAAATCTCACAAAAATATTCGGGAATAAATTACTCAGCAAAAATAATATTTCAAAATTTTTAATACGTTGCCTCCGTACCAAATTTAGAATATCAAATACATCATATTAATAATATTTAAATTTAAGAAATTCAACCTTCAAATAATGCACAGAATAAAAGAAACTAAGTTTCAACTAAAAAGGTAAAACAATTAGCAGGAAAAGATCAAGCAAGTTTAAAGTATAAAAATTAGATCAATGATAAAGAATATAAGAAGATAAAATGATTTAATTAATTTGAAACGGTGATCTACACAATTTAAAGACATAATCTTCCACATTTAGCCTGTGTACATACTCGTCACCTCGTGTACATGACTTTCATCACATTACAATTATCACATCAATACCAATCCTAGGGAAACTTTTCCCCACACAAGGTTAGATAAGTCACTTACCTCGACTTGCTCCAATTTAATCCACTAGTAGGTTTTTTCCTTAATTATCCAACTCTAAATGGCTCGAATCTAGCCAAACTAATTCGATACAGTCAACAAATATTATAGGAATTAATTTTATAAGAAAATACTATATTTTTGAATAAAAATCCAAAATTAACTCAAACATCGCCTTTGGGGCCCACGTCTCGAAATCCGGTGAAAGTTACGAAATATGAACGCCCATTCAACCACGAGTCTAACCATACCAAAATGACTAAATTTCGATAACAATTCGACCCTCAAGCCCCAAATTTATCCAAGAGGGTTTTCAACTTTTCCAACTTAATTCACCAATTAAATTTTAAAAACAACCACGGATTCGGGTAATTTAACCAATATTGAGTTAAGAACACTTACCACGTTGTTTTCTCTGAAAAGCTCCCAAAAATCGCCTCAATTCGAGCTCCAAATCGGTAAAAAAGGAAAAATGGGATGAAGTCCCATTTTCAAAACATAAACTCTCTGCCCAGGCTTTTTCTTCTATGTGATCACGTCGAAAGGCACGCGATCGCGAAGAACAAAATAAGGTTGCCCAGAATTAAGATTATGTGATCGCGGATGAAGTATCGCGATCGCGAAGAACAAATCTATACTTCCCAAAATTGACACTGAGCGATCGCGGATAACTCCACGCGATCGCGAAACACAGCATTCCCAGACCTACGCGGTCGCGAACTCGTCCACGCGATCGCGCAGGGTTAAGGGCGTGGACCGGCTTCTGCCTCGTTTCCTCTTCTCGAATGCGGTCTTAGCCACGTGTTCGCATAGCACAGCTTGCCAAAGCTACGCGATCGTAGACTTGCCCACGTGATCGCATAGCACAAATGTTTCAGCTGCCCTATTAGGTCTACGCGATCGCGGACCTTCTCACGCGATTGCGTAGAAGGAAACTAGACACCAGATTTCAACAACTACATGTCCAAAATTGATCCGTTAGCCGTTCGAAACTCATCCGAGGCCTCCGGGACCTCAACCAAATACACCAACAAGTCCTAACATCATACAAACTTAGTCGAAATCTCAAATCATATCAAACAATGCTAAGACTATGAATCATACTCTAATTCAAGCTTAATGAAACTTAGAAATTTCAACTTCTACATTCGATGCCGAAACTTATCAAATCCTGTCGGATTGACCTCAAATTTTGCACACAAGTCATAAATGACATAACAGAGCTATGAAAAATTTTGGAACTGGATTTTGACGCCGATATTAAAAAGTCAACTCCCTGGTCAAACTTCCTAACTTAAATTCCTATTTAACCATTTTAAGCCTAGTTTAACTACGGACTTTCAAATAAAATTCCGAACACCCTAAGTCCAAAATCACCATACAGAGCTATTGAAATCATCAAAATTTTATTCAGGGGTCGTTTACACATAGGTCGACATCCAGCCAACCTTTCAACTTAAGTTTTTAAACTTTGGAACTAAGTGTTCCAATCATTCTAAAAATCTCATCGAACCGGAATTAACCACCCCGGTTAATCACATAATAATTATAAAGCATAAATTGAGCAGTAAATGGGGGAACGAGGTTGTAATACTCAAAATGCCGGCCGGATCATTACATTTCTCCCCTCTTAAACCAACGTCTGTCCTCGAATGAGTTTAGAATTATACCTGGAGTGGTGAAAAGATATGGATAGCGGTTGCGCATATCATGCTCGGTCTCCCACGTTGCCTCCTCGATCGGATGATGCCTCCACTGTACTTTTACCGAAGCAATACTCTTTGATCTCAACTTTCTAACTTGTCTGTCCAAAATAGCAATTGGTTCCTCAACATAAGATAGATCCTTGTCCAACTGGACTGAGCTGAAGTCTAACACGTGAGACGGATCGCCGTGATACTTACGGAGCATGGAAACATGGAACACTGGATGAACTGCAGAGAGACTAGGTGGTAGTGCAAGTCTGTAAGCCACCTCTCGAACTCTCTCAAGAATCTCAAAAGGTCCGATATACCTCAGGCTCAACTTGCCCTTCTTTTCGAACCTCATAACACCCTTCATAGGTGAAACTCGGAACAAGACCCGTTCACCAACCATGAATGCAACATCACGAACCTTCAGATCCGCATAACTCTTTTGTCTAGATTGGGATATACGGAGTCGATCCTGAATTAACTTAACCTTTTCCAAAGCATCTTGAACCAAGTCTATACCCAATAGTCTAGCTTCGCCCGGGTCGAACTAACCCACTGGATACCGGCACCGCCTACCACACAAGGCCTCTTACGGAGCCATCTGAATGCTCAACTCGTAGATGTTGTTGTAAGCAAACTCTGCAAGTGGCAAGAACTGATCCCAAGCACCCCCAAAATCCATCACAAGCGCACAAAGCATATCCTCTAATATCTGAATAGTGCACTCGGAGTGCCCATCTATTTGAGGGTGAAATGTTGTACTCAACTCTACTCGAGTACCCAACTCTGGTTGTACGGCTCTCCAGAACTGTGATGTAAATTGTGGACCCTGATCAGAGATGATAGATACCGGTACGCCATGAAGCCTAACAATCTCGTGAATGTAAACCTTAGCTACCTGCTCCGTAGAGTAAGTAATAACCATAGCCACAATTATAAAGCATTCGGTGATTGAGCCGTGAGCTCTCTGTTGTGGAAAATATTGTTGATATTGTTTATTTTGGCAAATTGGAATATTTGAGCACTTGAGGTGCAGAGTGTGATATATTGTTTTATTGATATGCATGCGGTGGTATAAGGTTTAGGTGTTGAAATGCATGCGGTGAGATAAAGGTGGCTTGATACGCATCGCTAGTAGGGGAACTACTAGAAGTCATGCGGTGTGATAAGGGTGGCTAAAACGTGGGATGCTATTTCGGGAAAAAAATGTTTTCTTTAAAATTAAATATGAAGGCTCCCGTGGTGATATAAGGATATGAGATATTGTGAATTTATTTATGATTTGGGACTACAAAGTGGTACATCGGGAGTGTGCTTGTTGATATTTCTTTATGGCTGCATTTGCCTTTGATTATTGTCATGATTTTCCTAAAGTTGTAAATTTCTATTTTATTTCGACGAGGTATTATTTGCCCTTATTCGGTGTAATTTAATGGTGACATACTACTTACTTGATTTATTTCCATTGTCATTTATTGTTATTATATTGTTAAACATGTCACCGTGTCTTTTATTATTCGAGTAGGGCCTGACCTGACTTCGTCACTACTCTACCGAGTTTAGGCTTGGCACTTACTAGGTACCGCTGTGGTGCACTCATACTACGCTTCTACACATCGTTTTGTGCAAATCCAGGTACATCCTACCAGCCCAGACATTAGTGAGCTACCTGTGTACGGAGACTTCAAAGTATATCTGCCAGCGTCCGTAGACTCTAGAGTCCCCTTCTACCCTTATTATGCTGCTTCCTTATTTTCTTTAGACTCTGATATATATAGAGACATTGAGGATAAATTCTTAGAAGTTTGTGACTTATTTCTACTGGGTTTTGGGATTTGTAATAATGTGAATTGCAGATTTATTTATTTCAGATTTCTATTATTATTCCGCATTTATAAACTTACCTAGTCTTAGAGACTAGGTGCCATCATGACATCCTACGGAGGGAATTTGGGGTCGTGACAAGCTGGTATCAGATCTCTAGGTTCATAGGTGTTATGAGTCACAAACAAGTTAAGTAGAGTCTCGCGGATCAGTACAGAGATGTCTGTACTTATCTTCGGGAGGCTGTGGAACTGTTAGTAAAATATTCACTTCTTTGATTCCTTATCATGAGCATTGTTGACTTCAAAATTTTAAACCATCATCTTTCTATTCTCTCACGGATGGTGAAGACATACACAACTGGATCCGATGATCAGACACCCGTTCCTCCTGTTGGAGCTACAAGAGGCCGAGCCGGAGGCCGAGGAAGACCACATGGTGCAGCTAGAGCACCTGCACGAACTGCTGCATCAGAGCCACCAATAGTTCCAGTTGGAGAACAGGCACCTGAGACGCCTGTTACTACCCATGCACTTCAGGAGACGCTTGCCCAGTTCTTGAGCATGTTTGGTACTCTAGCTCAGGCAGGGTTGATTCCACTTGCTCCTGCCACATCTCAGGCCAGGGGAGGAGCACAGACTCCCTCCGCCCGTACCCCAGAGCCACATGCCCAGGTTGACCATACCCCAGAGGTTATATCAGTACAGCCAGTTGTCCCAGTTCGGCCTGAGGTTAGGACATCAGTTTCAGAGGGGGAGTAGCTCAGGCTTAAGAGATACAAGAAGTACCACCCTCCCACCTTCAGTGGTTTAGCTTCAGAGGATGCTCAAGGTTTTCTTGAGGAATGTCAATGTATCCTCCGTACTATGAGTATTGTGGATTCGAGTGGGGTTTCTTTCACGGTATTCCAGCTTAGAGGAGCCGCCTATCAGTGGTAGTGGGCATATGAGTTGGATAGTCCAACTGAGGCAGCTTCACTCACTTGAACTCAATTTTCAGATATGTTTTTGAGGGAGTATGTTCCTCAGAGTCTTAGAGATGCATGGCGTGTAGAGTTTGAGAAATTATGCCAGGGTTCTATGACCGTGTCAGAATATGCGGTCTGATTCAGTGATTTGGCTAGGCATGCACCAGCCTTAACTACTACTATTGGAGAGCGGGTTCATTGATTTATTGAGGGTCTCCACCCTAGTATCATATTCAGTATGGATTGAGAGCTAGAGATGGACATCATGTACCAACAAGTAGGTGTCAAATTCTAGGATATTGGAAGGTATGTAGATCCAGGAGAGGGAAGAGAGAGAAGCTAAGAGACCCCGAGATTCTGGCACATATAATAATTCTCGTGCCCCAGCCTCAGCTCGTCATGGTAGAGGCTATGTGAGCCATCCTATTCATTCAGCATTTCCAGGTTCTAGTGGTATTCTGGCTACTCCCAGACCTCAGGTTACATATTATGCACCGTCAGTGTCTACTGTACCTCTTGTACGGGGTACTTTTAGTGGGCAGTCTAGTCGATCAGGCCCGATCAAGCCACAGAAGCCACATCCTTCGAGGGCTTGTTTTGAGTACGGTGACACTCGTCATATAATGAGGGATTGCCCCTGATTTAGGAGGGATGCACCTCCACAGATTTCTCAGGCCCCACATATTCCACAGGGCCCTTAGGTTTCTCAGGCCATGATTACTGCACCAGTTGCCACTCCACCTGCACAGCCATCTAGAGGTGGATGTCTAACGAGTAGAGGTGCTCTAGAGGGGGAGGCTAGGTCAGATATTATGACCTTCCTGCTAGGAAAGAGGCCGTTGCATCCGATTCTGGTATCATATGTATTATTCTGGTCTATCATAGAAATGTATCAGTCTTATTTTATCCAGGCTCCACTTATTCTTATGTGTCATCTTATTTTGCCTAGTATTTGGGCGTATTTCATGATTCTTTGAGTTCTTCTGTGTATGTATCTACACGCGTGGGTGAATATATTATTGTTGGCCGCGTGTATCGATCTTATTTAATTGTTAATAGTGGTTTTGAAACCAGAGCTGATTTATTATTGCTCAGTATGGTGGATTTCGATATTATTTTGGGCATGGACTAGTTGTTGCCCTATAACGCTATGCTCGATTATTACGCCAAAACGGTGATGTTGGCTATGCCAGGTCTACCGCGGCTAGAGTTGAGAGGTACCTTATATTATGTTCCTAACAAGGTTGTTTCATTTCTTAAGGCTTAACGAATGGTTAAGAAGGGGTGTGATATGTATCTAGCCTATGTGAGAGATGTTGGTGTTGATACTCCCACCGTAGAGTCTGTTCCTGTAGTAGGGGATTTTCCTGAGGTAGTTCTCGCAGATCATCCATGTATGCCACCCGATAGGGATATTGACTTTGGCATTGATTTGCTACCGAGCACTCAGCTGAAAAAGGTTACAGTGAAGAACAAGTATCCATTGCCATGTATTGATGACTTATTTGATCAGTTTCAGGATGGTAGAGTGTTCTCTAAGATTGACTTGCATTCTGGCTATCATCAGTTGAAGATTCAGGAGTCAGATATCTCGAAGACTGCTTTTAGGACTCGGTATGGTCATTATGAGTTCCTTGTTATGTCATTTAGGCTAACCAACACCCCAACATCATTTATGCACTTAATGAATAGTGCATTTTGGCCCTATCTTGATTCTTTCGTCATTGTGTTTATCGATGACATTCTGGTGTATTCCTGGAGTTGGGAAGATCATGAGTAGCACCTGAGGACTATGCTTCAGACTTTGAGAGAAAAGAAACTATATGCAAAATTTTCAAAGTGTAAATTCTGGCTTGATTCAGTGGTAGTTTTGGGTCATATAGTTTCATGCGAAGGGATCAAGGTGGATCCGAAGAAGATTGAAGTAGTGCAGGGTTGGTCCAGGCCGTCCTCAGCTATGGAGATCCGGAGTTTTCTTGGTTTGCCAAGGTATTATCGCCGATTTGTAGATGGTTTCTCTTCTATTGCCGCACCTATGACCAAATTGACCTAGAAGGGTGCTCAGTTCAGGTGGACCGAGAAATGTGAGGGGAGTTTTTAAAAGCTCAAGACAACTTTGACTACAGCCCCAGTATTGGTGTTGCCTGCAGGTTCAGGGTCTTATACTATGTAATGTGATGCATCACGTATTGGTCTCAACGCAGTGTTGATGCAAGACTGTATGATGATTGCCTATGTGTCCTGGCGGTTAAAGGTGCATGAGAAGAAGTATCATGTACATGAACTCGAGTTAGCAGCTATTGTTCATGCTTTAAAGAGTTGGCGGCATTATTTGTATGGTGTCCATTGTGAGGTTTATACCAATCACCGGAGTTAACAACATTTGTTTAAGCAGAAGGATCTTGATTTGCGGCAGCGGAAGTGGTTGGACTTACTTAAGGATTATGATATCAACATTCTCTATCATCCCGGGAAGGCCAATGTAGTGGCAGATGCCTTGAGTCGTATGTCGGAGAGTTTGGGCAGCTTAGCATATTTACCGGTAGTAAAGAGGCCTTTAGCCTAAGATGTTCAGGCCTTGGCCAACCAGTTTGTTAGATTGGATATTTCCAAGCCGAGCTGAGTTTTGGCTTGTGTGGTTTCTCAGTATTCTCTTTATGATCATATCAGAGAGCGTCAGTATGATGACCCCCATCTGCTTGTCCTTATAGACATAGTTCAGCACGGTGATGCCAAGGAAGTTACTATTGGAGATGACGGTGTATTACAGATGTAGGGCAGGATATGTGTGCCGAATGTAGATGGTTTGCGTGAGTTGATTCTCCAGGAGGCTCACAATTCACGGTACTCCATTCATCCGCGTGCTGCAAAGATGTATCAGGACTTGAGACAACACTATTGGTAGAGGCGAATGAAGCAAGACATAGTGGAATATGTAGCCCGGGACCTAAATTACCAGCAGGTGAAATATGAGCATCAACGACTAGGTGCATTGCTTCAGCAGTTGGAGATTCCAGAATGGAAATGGGAGCGGATCACTATGGATTTTGTTGTTGGGCTCTTACGGACTCAAAGGAAGTTTGATGCAGTTTGGGTGATTGTGGATAGATTGACCAAGTCAGCTCATTTCATTCCTGTGGATACTACTTACTCTTCGGACCAGCTGGCTCAAGTTTACATTTGCGAGATTATTAAGCTTCATGGCGTATCGGTATCTATCATCTCTGACCGGGGTACACATTTTACATCACAGTTCTGGAGAGTTGTACAGTGAGAGTTAGGTACTCGGGTAGAGTTGAGTACAGCATTTCACCCTCAAATGGACAGATAGTCCGAGCACACTATTCAGATATTAAAGGATATGCTTCTTGCGTGTGTGATGGATTTTGGGGTTGCTTGGGATCAGTTCTTGCCACTTGCAGAGTTTTCTTACAACAATAGCTATCAGTCGAGCATTCAGATGGCTCCGTATGAGGCCTTGTATGGTAGGCGGTGTCGGTCTCCAGTGGGTTGGTTCGAGTCGAGTGAAGCTAGACTATTGGGTACGAACTTGGTTCAAGATGCTTTGGAAAAGGTTAAGTTGATTCAGGATCGACTTCGTACAACCCAATCTAGACAAAAGAGTTATGCGGATATGAAGGTTCGTGATGTTGCATTCATGGTTGGTGAACGGGTCTTGCTCCGAGTTTCGCCTATGAAGGGTGTTATGAGGTTCGAAAAGAAGGGCAAGTTGAGCCTGAGGTATATCGGACCTTTTGAGATTCTTGAGAGAGTTAGAGAGTTGGCTTACAAAGTTGCACTACCACCTAGTCTCTCTGCAGTTCATCCAGTGTTTTATGTTTCCATGCTTTGGAAGTATCACGGCAATCCATCTTATGTATTAGACTTCAGCTCAATCCAGTTGGACAATGATCTATCTTATGTTGAGGAACCAATTGTTATTTTGGACAGATAGGTTAGAAAGTTGACATCGAAGAGTACTGTTTCAGTAAAAGTACAGTGGAGGGGTCATCCGGCCGAGGAGGCAACTTGGGGGACCGAGCATGATATGCGCAACCGCTATCCTCATCTTTTCACCACTCCAAGTATAATTCTAAACCCGTTCGAGGATGAATGTTTCTTTAAGAGGGGAAGAATGTAATGACCCGGCCAGTCATTTTGAGTATTACAACCCTCTTTCCCTATTTACTGCTCAATTTATGGTTTATAATTGTTATGTGACTGACCGGGGTGGTTAGTTCGGGTCCGGTGAGGTTTTTAAAATAAATTCGAACACTTAGTTCCAAATTTTAAAAACTTAAGTTGAAAGGTTGGCTGGATGTCGACCTATGTGTAAATGACCCAGGATAGAATTTTGATGATTCCAACAGCTCCGTATGGCGATTTTGGACATAGGAGCGTGTTGGAAATTTTATTTGGAAGTCCGTAGTTAATTATGCTTGAAATGGCTAAATAGAAATTTACATTTGGAAGTTTGACCGGGGAGTTGACTTTTTGATATCTGGGTGGAATCCAGTTCCGAAAATTTTCATAGCTTCGTTATGTCATTTATGACTTGTGTGCAAAATTTTAGGTCAACCGGACTTGATTTGATAGGTTTTGGCATCGAATATAGAAGTTGGAATTTCTAAGTTTCATTAAGCTTGAATTGAAGTATGATTCGTGGTTTTAGAGTTGTTTGATGTTATTTGAGGTTTCGACTAAGTTCGTATGATGCTTTAGGACTTATTGGTGTATTTGGTTGAGGTCCCGAGGGCCTCGGGTGAGTTTCGGACGGCTAACAGATCAATTTTGGACTTGGAGTTGCTGAAATCTGGTGTCTAGTTTCCTTCTATGCGATCACGTGAGAAGGTCCGCGATCGCGTAGACTTAATAGTGCAACTAGAAATTTTGTGCTATACGATCGCGTGGGCAAGTCAGCGATCGCGTAGGTTTGACAAGCTGTGCTATGAGAACGCGTTTGCAAAGAGGAAACGAGGCAAAAGCTGGTCCACGCGCTTAACCCTTCGCGATCGTGGACTCGTCCGCGATCGCGTACGTCTGGGAATGTTGTGTTTCGCGATCGCATGGAGTTATCCATGATCGCACAATGTCAATTTTACGCAGTGGAGATTTGTTCTTCGCGATCGAGTTATTTCATCCACGATCGCATAAGCTTAATTCTGGGCAACCTTATTTTGTTCTTCGCGATCGCGTGCCTTTGGACGCGATCGCATAGAAGAAAAAGCCTGGGGAGAGAGTTTAAGTTCTGAAAATGGGACTTCGTCCCATTTTTCATTTTTTACCGATTTGGAGCTCGGATTGAGATGATTTTTGGGAGATTTTCAGAGAAAACTATGGGGTAAGTGTTCTTAACTCAACAGATTAAGGCAATCACAAAGAACAAATGTCCACTGCCTAAAATTGACACTGTGCGATCGCGGATAACTCCAAGAATCGCGAAACACAGCATTCCCAGACCTACGCGATCGTGAAAGGGTAAGCGCGTGGACCAGCTTCTGCCTCGTTTCCTCTTTGCGAACGCGGTCTTAGCCATGCGTTCGCATAGCATAGCTTGCCAAACCTACGTGATCACGGACTTGCCCACGGGATCGCATAGCACAAATTTTCCAGTTACCCGATTAGTTCGACGCGATCGTGGACCTTCTCACGCGATCTCATAGAAGGAAACCAGACACCAGATTTCAGCAACTCCAAGTCCAAAATTGATCTGTTAGCCGTTCGAAACTCACCCGATGCCCTAGAGACCTCAACCAAATACACCAACAAGTCCTAAACTATTATGCGAACTTAGTCGAAACCTCAAATCACATCAAACAACGCTAAAACCCCGAATCATACTCCAATTCAAGCTTAATGAAACATAGAAATTCCAACTTCTACATTTGATGCCAAAACCTATGAAATCAAGTTTGATTGACCTCAAACTTTACACATAAGTCATAAATGACATAACAGAGCTATGAAAATTTTCAGAAATGGATTTCGACCCCGATATCAAAAAGTTAACTCCCCGGTCAAACTTCCAAACTTAAATTCCTATTTAGCCATTTCAAGCCTAATTTAACTACGGACTTCCAAATAAAATTTCCAACACGCTCCTAAATCCAAAATCACCATACAGAGCTGTTAGAATCATCAAAATTCTATTGTGGGGTCATTTACACATAGGTCGACATCCAACCAACGTTTCCAGTTAAGTTTCTAAACTTTGAAACTAAGTGTTCCAATTCATTCTAAAAACCTCACCGGACCCAAACTAACCACCCCGGTCAGTCACATAACAATTATAAAGCATAAATTAAGCCTTAAACAGGAAAAAAGTTTTGTAATACTCAAAACGACCGGCCGGGTCATTACATTCTTCCCCTATTAAATAAATGTTCGTCCTCAAATGGGTTTAGAATTATACCTGGAGTGGTGAAAAGATGAGGATAGCGGTTGCGCATATCATGCTCGGTCTCCCAAGTTGCCTCCTCGACCGGATGACTCCCTCCACTGTACTTGTACTTAAGCAATACTCTTCGATCTCAACTTTCTAACATGTCTGTCCAAAATAACAACTGGTTCCTCAACATAAGATAGATCATTGTACAACTGGATTGAGCTGCAGTCTAATACACGAGACGGATTGCCGTGATACTTCCAGAGCATAGAAACATGAAACACTGGATGAACTGCAGAGAGACTAGGTGGTAGTGCAAGTCTATAAGCCACCTCTCCAACTCTCTCAAGAATCTCAAAAGGTCCGATATACCTCGGGCTCAACTTGCCCTTCTTTCCGAACCTCATAACACCCTCCATAGGCGAAACCCAGAGCAAGAGCCGTTCACCAACCATGAATGCAACATCACGAACCTTCCGATTCGCATAACTCTTTTGTCTAGATTGGGTTGTACGAAGTCAATCCTAAATAAACTTAACCTTTTCCAAAGCATCTTGAACCAAGTCCGTACCCAATAGTCTAGCTTTACTTGACTCGAACAAACCCACTAGAGATCGACACCGCCTACCATACAAGGCCTCATACGGAGCCATCTGAATGCTTGATTGGTAGCTGTTGTTTTAAGCAAACTCTGCAAGTGGCAAGAAATGATCCCAAGCAAAGGCAAAATCCACCACACACGCAAGAAGCATATCTTTTAATATCTAAATAGTGTGCTCGGACTATCCGTCCATTTGAGGGTGAAATGCAGTACTCAAATCTACCCGAGTACCCAACTCTTGCTGTACAGCTCTCCAGAACCGTGATGTAAACTTTGTACCCTGGTCAGAGATGATAGATACCGATATGCCATGAAGCTTAACAATCTCGCAAATGTAAACCTAAGCCAGCTGGTCCGAAGAGTTAGTAGTATCCACAGGAATGAAATGAGCTGACTTGGTCAATCTATTCACAATCACCCAAACTGCATCAAACTTTCTCTAAGTCCGTGGGAGCCCAACAACGAAATCCATAGTGATCCGCTCCCATTTCCATTCTGGAATCTCCAACTTCTGAAGCAATACACCTAGTCGTTGATGCTCATATTTCAGTTGCTGGCAATTTAGGCCCCGGGCTACATATTCCATTATGTCTTTCTTCATCCGCCTCCACCAATAGTGTTGTCTCAAGTCCTGATACATCTTTGCAGCACTCAGATGAATGGAGTACCACGAACTATGAGCCTCCTGAGAATCAACTCACACAAACCATCTACATTAGGTACACATAGCCTGCCCTGTATCTTTAATACACTGTCATCTCCAATAGTGACTTCCTTGGTATCATCGTGCTGAACTGTGTCCTTAAGGACAAGCAGATGAGGATCATCATATTAACGCTCTCTTCTATGATCATAAAGAGAAGACTGAGAAACCACACAAGCCAAAACTTGGCTCAACTCGAAAACATCCAATCTAACAAACTGGTTGGCCAAGGTTTGAACATCCAAGGCTAAAGGCCTATCTACTACCGGTACATATGCTAAGCTGCCCAAACTCTCCGCCTTATGACGCAAGGCATCGCCCACTACATTGGCCTTTCGGGATGATAGAGAATGGCGATATCATAATCCTAAATAACTCAAACCACCTCCATTTCTGCAAATTAAGATCCTTCTACTTAAACAAATGTTGTAAATTTCGGTGATCGGTATAAACCTCACAATGGACACCGTACAAATAATGCCGCCAAATCTTTAAAGCATGAACAATAGCTGCTAATTCAAGGTCATGTATAGATAATTCATCTCATGAACCTTTTAATTTCCTGGAAGCATAGGCAATCACCTTACCGTCTTGTATCAACACTGTGCCGAGACCAATACGTGATGCATCACAATATATAGTATAAGACCCTGAACCTGTAGGCAACACCAATACTGGGGCTGTAGTCAAAGCTGTCTTGAGCTTTTGAAAACTCTCCTCACATTCCTTGGTCCACCTGAATGGAGCACCCTTATGGTCAATTTGGTCATAGGTGCGGCAATAGAAGACAAACCCTCTACAATTGGTGATAATACCCTGCGAAACCAAGAAACCTCAGGATCTCCATAGCTGAGGACGGTTTGGACCAACTCTACACTGCTTCAATCTTCTTCGGATCCACCTTGATCCCTCCACATGAAACTATATGACCTAAAAATCCCACTGAATCAAGCCAGAATTCACACTTTGATAATTTTGCATATAAATTATTTTCTCTCAAAGTCTGAAGCACAGTTCTCAGGTGCTGCTCATGATCTTCTCAACTCCGGGAATACACCAGAATGTCATCTATAAAAACAATGACAAAAGAATCAAGATAGAGCTGAAATACACTACTCATTAAGTGCATAAATGCTGCTGGGGTGTTTGTTAGCCCAAATGAGATTATAATGAACTCACAATGACCATACCGAATCCTAAAAGCAGCCTTCGGGATATCTGGCTCCCGAATCTTCAACTGATGATAGCCTGAACGCAAGTCGATCTTAGAGAACACTCTAGCACCCTGAAGATGATCAAATAGGTCATCAATACGTGGCAATGGATACTTGTTCTTCACTGTAACCTTGTTCAGCTGGCGGTAATCAATACACACCCGCATAGAGCCATCCTTCTTTTTCACAAATAAGACAGGAGCACCCCAAGATAATACACTGGGCCGAATGAAGCCCTTTTCAAGTAACTCCTATAACTGCTCTTTTAATTCTTTCAATTCTACTGGGGCCGTACGATATGGTGGAATAAAAATGGGTTGAGTGCTCGGTAACAAATCAATGCCAAAGTCAATATCCCTATCATGTGGCATACCCGGAATATCTGCAGGAAATACATCAGGAAAATCCCTTACTATAGGATCAGACTTCACGGTGGGAGTATCAACACTAACATCTCTCACATAGGCCAGATACGTATCACACCCCTTCTCAACCATTCATTAAGCCTTAAGAAATGAAAAAACCTTGCTAGGAACATAATCCAAGGTACCTCTTGACTCTAGACACAGTAGACCTGGCATAGACAACATCACCATTTTGGTGTGACAATTGAGGATAGCATGATAGGGCAACAACCAGTCCATGCCTAAAATAATATCGAAATCCACCATACTGAGCAATAATAAATCAGCTCTGGTCTCAAAACCACTGTTAACGATTAAATATGACCGATACACATTGTAAAAAACAATAGATTCACCCACCGGTGTAGATACATACACAGAAGAACTCGAAGAATCATAGGATACGCCCAAATATTGGGCAAAATAAGATGAGACATAAGAATAAGTGGAGCTTGGATCAAATAATACTGATGTATCTCTATGACATACCGGAATAATAATTGTGATAACAGAATCAGATGCAACGGCCTGTGTCCTAGCAGGAAGGGCATAATATCTGGCCTGGCCTCCCCCTCTAGGGCGACCTTTACCTGTCCGACCTCCACCTCTAGTTGGCCGTGTAGGTGGAGTGGCAATTGGTGCAGTAATCATGGCCTGAGAAACCAGAGGGCCCTGTGGAATATGTGGGGCTTGAGAAATCCGTGGAGGTGAACCCCTCCTAAATATGGGGCAATCACGAGTGTCACAGCACTCAAAACAAGCTCTCAGAGGACATGGCTACTGGTACTGGCTCGGGCCTGATCGACTAGACTGCCCGCTGAAAGCACCCCGTACATGAGGTATAGTAGAAACTTGCGGTGCATAATATGGAACCTGAGGTCTGGGAGTAGCCGGAATACCACTAGAAGCTAGAAATGCTGAATGAATAGGATGGCTCACATAGCCTCTACCATGACGGGCTGAGGCTGGGGCTGGGGCACGAGAATTATTATATGTATCAGAATCTCAGGGTCTCTTAGCTTCTTTCTCTTCCCTCTCCCAGATTTGCATACCTTCCAATCTGATACTAGGGTGGAGACCCTCAATAATCGGTGAACCCGCTCTGGAACAGTAGCAACTAAGCTGGTGCATGCCTAGCCAAATCACTGAATCGGACCGCATATTCTGACACGGTCATAGAACCATGAGCAACTGCTCAAACTTTGTGTGCTATACATCTCTAAGACTCTGAGGAATTTACTCCCTCAAAAACATATCTGAAAATTGAGTCCAAGTGAGTGACGCTGCCTCAGTCGGACTATCCAACTCATATGCCCGCCACCACTGATAGGCTGCTCCTTTAAGCTAGAATGTCGTGAAAGAAACCTCACTGGAATCCACAATACCCATAGTATGGAAGATACGGTGACATTCCTCAAGAAAATCTTGAGCATCCTCTGAAGTTAAGCCACTGAAGGTGGGAGGGTGGTACTTCTTCTACCTCTCGAGCCTGAGCTGCTCCCCTTCTGAAACTATTGTCCTAACCTTAGGCCGAACTGGGACAACTGGCTGTAATGGTATAACCTCTGGGGCATGGTCAACCTAGGCCCATGGCTCTGGGGTAGGGGCAGCGGGAGTCTGTGCTCCTCCCCCGACCTGAGATATGGCAAGAGCAAGTGGAATCAACCATGCCTGAGCTAGTGTACCAAACATGCTCAAGAACTAGGCAAGAGTCTCTTGAAGTGCAGGGGTAGTAACAGGCGTCTCATGTGCCTGTTCTCCAACTGGAGCTACTGGTGTCTCTACTGCAGCAGCTCATGCAGGTGCTCTGGCTGCACCACATGGTCTTCTCGGCCTCTGGCTCGGCCTCTTGCCCAGCCCCGACCTCTTGCGGCTCCAACAGGGGGCAAGGTATCTGATCATCGAATCAATTTGTGCATGTCCTCACCATCTGTGAGAGAATATAAAGACGGTGGTTTAAAATTTTGAAGTCAACAATGCGCACGATAAGGAATCAAAGAAGTGAATATTTTCCTAATAGTTCCATAGCCTCCCGAAGATAAGTACAAACGTCTCCGTACCAATCCGCGATACACTACTAAACCTGCTTGTGATTCATAACACATATGAACCTAGAGCTCCGATACCAACTTGTCACGACCCCAAATTCTCTTCGTAGGATGTCGTGATGACACCTAGTCTCTAAAACAAGGTAAGCCTATCAATGCGGAATAACAATGGAAATCTGAAATAAATAAATTTGCAATTCACATAATTACAAATCCTAAGCTTCTAAGAATTTAACCTCAATGTCTCTATATATGTCAGAGTCAAAAGAAAATAAGGAAGCAACATAATAAGGGTAGAAGGGGACTCCGGAGTCTGCGAACGTTGGTAGATATACCTCAAGGTCTCCGTACACAGGTAGCTCACTGAAGTCTGGGCTGGTAGGATGTACCTGGCAGATGTGCAGAAGCGTAGTATGAGTACACCACAGTGGTACCCAGTAAGTGCCAAGCCTAAACTCGGTAGAATAGTGACGAGGTCAGGTGAGGCCCCACTGGAATCATAAAAGACATGGTGAGATGTTAAACAATATAATAACAATAAATGATAATGGAAATGAATCAGGTAAGTAGTATGTCACCATTAAATTACACCGAATAAGGGCAAATAATACCCAATGGCAAGAAAACAGAAATTTACAACTTTAGGAAAATCACGAAAATCATCAAAGACAAATGCAGCCATAAAGAAATATCAACAAGGGCACTCCCGAAGTACCGCCTCGTAGTCCCAAATCATAAATAAATTCACAATATCACATTCCTTTATATCACTGCGGGGGCCTTCATATTTAATTTTAAAGAAAATAATATTTTTCCCGAAATAGCATCCCGCGTTTTAGCCACCCTTATCACACCGCATGACTTCTAATAGTTCCCTTACTAGCCAAACGTATCAATCCACCCTTATCTCACCGCATGTGTTTCAACACCCAGACCCTATACCACTGCACGCGTATCAATATCACAATATATCACACTATGCACCTCAAGTACTCAAATATTTCAATTTGCCAAAATAAACAATATCAACAATAATTTCCACAATAGGGAGCTCATGACTCAATCACAATGAGTACAAAAATCTCACAAAAATATTCGGGAATAAATAATTCAGCAAAAACAATATTTCAAATTTTTAATACGTTGCCTCCGTACCAAATTTAGAATATCAAATACATCATATTAATAATATTTAAATTTAAGAAATTCAACCTTCAAATAATGAACAGAATAAACGAAACCAAGTTTCAACTGAACAGGTAAAACAATTAGCAGGAAAAGGTCAAGCAAGTTTAAAGTATAAAAATTAGATCAATGATGAAGAATATAACAAGATAAAATAATTTAATTAATTTGAAACACTGATCTACAAAATTTAAAGACATAATCTTCAAGATTTAGCCCGTGTACACACTCGTCACCTCGTGTACACAACTTTCATCACATTACAATTACCACATCAATACCAGTCCTAGGGGCAATTTCCCCCACACAAGGTTAGACAAGTCACTTACCTCAACTTGCTTCAATTTAATCCACTAGTAGGCCTTTTGCTCGATTATCCAACTCTGAATGGTTCAAATCTAGTCAAAATAATTCGATACAATCAACAAAAATTATAGAAATTAATTTCATAAGAAAATACTATATTTTTCAATAAAAATCCGAAATTAACTCAAAAATCGCCTACGGGGCCCACGCCTCGGAATCTGGCAAAAGTTACGAAATATTAACGCTCATTCAACCACGAGTCTAACCATAATAAAATGACTAAATTTTGATAACAATTCGACCCTCAAATCCTTAAATTTATCCAAGAGGGTTTTCATCTTTTCCAACTTAATTTACCAATTAAATGTTAAAAACAACCATGGATTAGGGTAATTTAACTAATATTGAGTTAAGAACACTTACCTCATTGTTTTCTCTGAAAATCTCCCAAAAATCGCCTCAATTCGAGCTTCAAATCGGTAAAAAATGGAGAATGAGACGAAGTCCCATTTTCAGAACTTAAGCTCTCTGCCCACGCTTTTTCTTCTATGTGATCGCGTCCAAAGGCATGCGATCGTGAAGAACAAAATAAGGTTACCCAAAATTAAGCTTATGCAATCGCGGATAAAGTAACGCGATCGCGAAGAACAAATCTCCACCGCCCAAAATTGACATTGTGCGATCGCGGATAACTCCACACAATCGCGAAACACAACATTCCCAGACCTACGCGATCGTGAAGGGTTAAGCGCGTGAACCAGCTTCTACCTCGTTTCCTATTCGCGAACGCGGTCTTAGTGTCCCGAACCAAAATACTAACCTGTCGTGATAGCGCCTATCTCAATACTAGGCAAGCCGAAAATCTCAATAAACCACAATTTCTTTTAAGTCTGAAAATATAATATTTAAATACAATACATAATCCCACAAATACTGATACGAACACTCCCCAAAACCTGATGTCACTGAGTACATGAGCATCTAATATGGATAAAAATTTGGAACATAAGGTCTATAATAGTCTAAGTCCAAAATACAGTAAACAAAAAGATAGGGAAAGAGAGACAAAGTCTGCGAAACACGGCAACTACCTCTGAATCTCCGGAAAACCAACTGTACGAGAGAATTAGCACCCGCTATGTCCAAAATCACTTGGATCTGCACACGAAGTACAGGGTGTAGTATGAGTACAACCAACTCAGCAAGTAACAATAATAAATAAGGAACTGAAAATAGTGACGAGCTATACAATTATAATTTATTTTCAGTAATTCCAGCAAAGAATAGACATGCTTTCAAATCCGGCAGTTTAAGTCAAATCAATTTTATACAATTCAAGTTCATGTAATCCAAGAATAGAATTCTTCAGAAATTTTATCACAACAACAGATAGCAACTAAGTGCATGAACTAATGAAACACAAGTTCAACCTCTCAGGACATTAATCACTCACTGGGCTCCCAGCCCTTAGCATTTACACTCAATGGGTACCCGCGCTCACTGGGGTTTACAGACTCTGGAGGGACTCCTACAGCCCAAGCCCTATAATTTGCATGGACAACTCACGTGCTGCACGGAAAACTCACGTGCCAAAATATAAATATCTGGATCCGCACGGACAACTCACGTGCTATAGTATAATATAAGGATCAGCTCGGACAACTCACGTGTTGCACGGACAACTCATAGGCTATGGTATAATATCTCGCAATCAGGCCCTCGGCTCACTCAGTCATAAAGCTCTCCAGTCTCTCGAGCTCTCAACAATCACAAAATCAGCCCAAACAACGATGATATGATATATCAATAATGAACAATAGAGACTGAGATAAAATAATCAAGTAAGCTGTGACTGAGTACAAAACAACAATTTAAGAAGATAATTCAATATGTACACTACCTCTATGGGTCCCAACAATACCAACATATAGCCTAAATATGGTTTCTAACATGACTTATAGTCAAATTTCCACAACACATAAAGGACACATAACTATCAACAAATTATTCAACTTTACAGTTTCCACGGGACGGACCAAGTCACAATCCCCTCGGTGCACGCCTACACGCCCGTCACCTAGCATGTGCGTCACCTCCAAAGTTATCACATGATACCAAATTCCGGGGTGTCATACCCTCGGGACAAGATTTAAAACTGTTACTTACCTCAAACCGTGAAATTCTTATTCCGCTAAGCCCTTGCCTCGTGAATTGGCCTCCAAACGCCTCGAATCTAGCCACAAATAATTTTTTTCAGTCAATAAAATTTATTGGAATTAATTCTATATGGAAATGCAATTTTTCCATAAAAATCTGAATTTTAGCTCAAAAATCGCCCGTGGGTCCCACGTCTCGGAACCCGACAAAAGTTACAAAAATCTGAAAGCCCATTCAACCACAAGTCTACTCATACCAATTTTACAAAACTCCGACCTCAACTCGACCCTCAAATCCACAATTTAAACCAAGATGTGTTTCTAATCTTTCCAACTTAATTCACCCATTAAATGTTAAAAAACAACCATGGATTTGGATAATTTGACCAATAATGAGTTAAAAACACTTACCCCATTGTTTTTCTTGAAAATCTCCCAAATATCGTCTCTTCTCGAGCTCCAATTCGTCAAAAATGTCCCATTTTCAGAACTTAAACTTTCTGTCCAGACCTCTCTTCTATGCGATCGCAAACCAAGTCACGCGATCGCGAAGCACACATTTCCACTGCCAAAAATATACCCTATGCGATTGCGGATTATTTCACGCTATCACGCAGCACAAAAGAGACTGCCCCCAAATTTAGCATTTTGCGAATGCGGTTGACTCCACACGAACGCGGAACACTGCCTCTCAAACCTACGCGAACGCGTTCAGACCTACGTGATCACGTAGAGCAATTTCCTCCCCTTATCCACTACTCAAATCCTTCTACACGCGTTCGCGAAGCATAGCTTAATACACGTACGTGATCACGTTCCTTTCTCTGCGACCACATAGAACAAAAATATCCCCTCCCCAAAGAAGCTTACACGATCGCGGATGAACCTATGCGATCGCGTATAAGGAAACAAGTAGAAGGCAGCAAAAGATACCAGCAATCTCACCAAGGCCAAACATGATCCGTTAACCCCCCGGAACTCACCCGAGCCCTCCAGGACCTCAACCAAACATACCATCAAGTCCAAAAACACCATACGAATTTAGTCGAACCCTCAAATCACCTCAAACAATGCTAAAACCATGAATTACACCCCAATTCAAGCCTAATGAACTTTGAAATTTCAAGTTTCTACAAACGACTCCGGAACCTATCAAATCACATCCGATTGACCTCAAATTTTGCACACAAGTCATAAATTACATAACATAGGTATTCCAATTTTTCGAATCGGATTTCGACCACGATATCAAAAAGTCAACCTCCCAGTCAAACTTCCAAAAAATTCAACTTTCGGCATTTCAAGCCAAATTCCACTACAGACCTCCAAATAATTTTCCGGACACACTCCTAGGTCCAAAATCACCATACGGAGCTATTAGAATTATCAGAATTCGAATTCGAGGTCTTTTACACATAGGTCCACATCCGGTCAACTTTTCTAATTTAAATTTTCAATTATAAGACTAAGTATATCATTTCATTCTAAATTCCTTCCGGACCCGAACCAACTACCCCGAAAGGTCATAAAATAGATATAAAGCATAAATTGAGCAGTACATAGGGAAATGAGGTTAAAATACTCAAAACAACTGGCTGAGTCCTTACATTCTCCCCCTCTTAAACAAACGTACATCTTCGAACGGGTTTAGAATCATACCTGGAGTAACAAATATGTGTGGATATTTGTTCCACATCTACTGCTCAATCTCCCAAGTAGCTTCTCCGACTGCCTGGCCTCTCCACTGTACCTTCATTGATTCTATGTTCTTTGACCTCAGCTTTCGAACCTGCCGGTCTAAAATAGCCACCGGCTCCACATCATAAGTCAAATTACCGTCGAGCTACACTGTACTGAAATCCTGAATATAAGATAGATCCCCGACATATTTTGGGAGCATGGATATATGGAACACCGGATGAACACCTGATAGACTAGGTGGTAAGGCAAGTTCATAAGCCACATCTCCAATCTTCTTAAGTATCTCAAAAGGCCCAATATACCGAGGGCTCAACTTGCCCTTCTTCCCGAACCTCAACACACCCTTCATGTATGAAATCTTGAGTAGAACCTTCTCCCCAACCATGTAAACAACATCACGAACCTTTCTGTCGGCATAACTCTTCTGTCTAGACTGTGCCATGCGAAGCCGTTCCTGAATTACTTTGACCTTCTCTAAAGCATCCAGAACCAAGTCAGTACCCAATAGCCTAGTCTCACCTGGCTCAAACCAACCCACCGGGGACCGGCACCATCTCTCATACAAAGCCTCATACGGAGCCATCTGAATACTCGACTGGTAGCTGTTATTGTAAGCAAACTTTGCGAGTGGCAGAAAGTGATCCCAAGAATCCCCAAAATCAATGACACAAGCACGTAACATATCCTCCAATATCTGAATAGTGTGCTCGGACTGTCCGTCCGCCTGAGGGAGAAATGATGTACTCAACTGAACCTGTGTGCCCAATTCTCGCTGCACTACTCTCCAAAAATGTGATGTAAACTGTGTGCCCCGATCTGAAATGATGGACACTAGCACACCGTGTAAGAGAACAATCTCGCGAATATAAATCCCATCCAACTGCTCCGAAGAATAATTAGTACCAACTGGAATAAAATGCACGGATTTGGTCAACAGATCTACTATCACCCAAAAATCATCAAACTTTCTCGAAGTCCGTGGGAGCCCAACTACGAAATCCATGGTAATACGCTACCATTTCCACTCCAAAATTTCAAGTCTCTGAATCAATCTTCCCTGCCTATGATGTTCATACTTTACCTGTTGACAATTTAGAAGCCGAGCTACAAACCCAACTATATCTTTCTTCATCCGCCTCCACCAATAGTGCTGCCGCAAATACTGATACATCTTGGTAGCTCCTGGATGAATGGAGTACCGCGAACTGTGAGCTTCCTGGAGAATCAGCTCACGCAAACCATCTATATTAGGCACACATATACTTCCATGCATCCAGAATACACCGTCATCTCCAATAGTGACTTCCTTTGCATCACCGTTCTGAACCGTATCCTTAAGGACAAGCAGATATGGATCATCATATTGATGCTCTCTGATGCGATCATATAAAGAAGACCAAGAAACCACATAAGCCAAAACTCGATTCGGCTCGGAAACATCCAATCTAACAAACCGGTTGGCCAAGGCCTGAACATCCAATGCCTAAGGCCTTTCTGCCACTGGTAAGTATCCTAAGCTGCCCAAACTCTCCGCCTTACGACTCAAGGCATTGGCCAATACATTGGACTTTCCGGGATGATAGAGAATGGTGATATCATAATCCATAAGCAACTCTAACCACCTTCACTGCCGTAAATTAAGATCCTTCTGTTTAAACAAATATTGTAGACTCCGGTGATCGATATATACTTCACATTAGACACTGTACAAGTAATGCCGCCAAATTTTCAAGGCATGAACAATAGCTGCTAACTCAAGATAGTGGACTGGATAATTCTTCTCATGAACCTTTAACTGTCTAGACGCATAGGCAATCACCCTACCATCTTGCATCAGCACTGTGCCGAGACCAATACGCGACGCGTCATAATACACAGTATAAGACTTTGAACCTGTAGGCAACACCAATACTGGAGTTGTAGTCAAAGTTTTCTTGAGCTTCTGAAATCTCTCTTCACATTCATCCGACCATCTGAACGGAGCACTTTTCTGGGTCAATTTAGTCATAGGCGATGCAATAGATGAGAAAACTTCCACGAAGCGACGATAATAACCGGCCAAGCCGAGAAAACTCCGAATCTCAGTAACTGAAGATGGTCTGGGGCAATTCTGAACTGCCTTTATTTTCTTCGGATCCACCTTAATTCCTTCACTGGACACTATATATCCCAAGAATGCCACCGAACTAAGCCAGAACTCACACTTAGAGAATTTTGAATAAAGTTCATCCTCTCTCAGCCTCTGTAATAAAATACCCAAGTGTTCTGCATACTCCTCTTGGCTACGTGAGTACACCAGAATATCATCAACAAATACCACTACAGATAAATCAAGATATGGCTGGAATACAGTATTCATCAAATGCATAAATGTTGCTGGGGCAATGGTTAACCAAAAGACATCACAAGAAATTCAAAGTGGACATAACGAGTTCTAAATGTCGTCTTTAGAATATCCAAATCTCAAATTTTCAACTGGTGATACCCAGATCTCAAATCAATTTTGCAAAACACCCTCGCTCCGTGAAGCTGGTCAAATAAGTCATCAATACACAGCAAAGAATATTTATTCTTGATTGTAACTTTGTTCAACTGCCTATAATCAATGCACATCCGCATAGTACCATCTTTCTTTTTCACAAACAGAACGGGTGCACCTAAGGTGACACACTAGGCCTAATAAACTCCTTTTTAAGGAGTTCCTGAAGTTGCTCTTTCAATTCTTTTAACTCAGTTAGTGCCATACGATATGGAGGAATAGAAACAGGCTGAGTGCCCTGCAGCAAGTCAATACCAAAATCAATATCCCTGTCGGGTGGCATACCCGGCAGGTCTATAGGAAATACATCCGAAAAGTCTTGCATGACCGGTACTGAATCAATAATAGGAGTATCTGCATCAACATTTCTCACAAAGGCCAAATATGATAGACATCCCTTTTCAACCATAAATTACCCTGCTAGGAACAAAATCTAAAGAACATCTCCATTCAACCTTTGGCAACCCTGGCATCGTCAACGTCATGATTTTTGCATGATAGTCTAGAATAGCATGACATGGAGACAACCAATCCATACCAAGGATTACATTGAAATCAACCATACCGATTAATAAGAGATCAACTCTAGTCTCTAGTTCCCCAATGGTTACCACACACGACCGATACACACAGTCCACAATAATAATATTGCCCACCGGTGTAGATACACAAACAGGTAAAACTAAGGACTCACATGGCATATCCAGATAACAAGCAAAATACGATGATATATATGAATAAGTGGAACCAGGGTTAAATAATATAGAAACCTCTATGTGGCACACTGAAACAATACATGTGATCACTGCATCTGAGGCAACAGCATCTGGCCTGGCAGGCAAAGCATAGAATCGAGCCTGCCCGCCACCTGATTGGCCTCCCCCTCTTGGGCGACCCCAAGCTGCCTGACCCCTACCCCGAGCTGGCTGGGCGGGTGGTGGAACTGCTAGTGCTGGTGTTGTCAGTCGAGGACTCTATTGTGGAGCCCCACTCAACAGCCTATGACACTCTCTCTTGAAATGACCAAATTCTCCGCACTCGAAACAACCCCTCCTCTGACGGAACTGCTGCTCCTGATAACCCGAAGAATTACCTGCAGAAGCCTGAGCGGACGAGGTATGATGAGAACTCTACGCTGGTAGTGCACTGAATGAAGACTGGCCTGAGTGAGCATTATAAGAACCGTGGCTAGCTCATACACCATGATGAACTAGATGACCCCTCTAAGCGTGTCAGTAAGAACGACCCCTACCGCGGTAAAACTAACCCCCTGAAGGAACACCGCTGTAATCACCTGGACCACGAGGCCTCTTAGCCTCTCTGTCTCTCTCTCCATGTTCCTGGCTACGAAACATCTCAATCTGCCGAGCAATGTCCACTACCTCATCAAAAGTAGCACCAGATACTCTCTACCTAGTCATAAGTAACCGTAGCTGATAGGTGAGGCCACCAATGAACCTCCTAATCCTCTCCCTATCAGTGGGAACCAACCAGATTATGTGATGAGCTAACTCAGAAAATCTCATCTCGTACTACGTCATGGACATATCACCCTGGCGAAGCTACTCAAACTGTTTGCGCAGCTCCTCTCTGCGGGACTGAGGCACGAACTTCTCCAAAAAGACCACGGAGAACTGCTGCCAAGTAAGGGGTGTTGCGCCAATAGGCCTACACCTCTCATAAGTCTCCCACTATCTGAGTGCAGCACCAGAAAACTGAAAAGTAGTGAATGAGACCCCACTGGTCTCCAGAATACCCGCTGTCTGAAGCATCCGTTGACACCTATCCAGAAAACCCTGAGCATCCTCTAACTCAGCACCGCTAAAAGGTGGAGGTCGAAGCCTCTCAAATCTCTCAAGTCTCCTCTGCTCATCATCTGTCATAACAGGAACTACCGGGGCCTGAGCAGTTGTAGCCGACTAGGCTGGTAGTGCCCCCGATATCTGAAGTCCCTATACTACCTAGTCTGGAGTACGGGCAAAAGGGGTATGAATACCACCCCCAGCCTGATAAGTGGTAGGTGCGGCCTGAGCTGAAACCACCTGAGCCGGACCAGTGCAAGCTGCCAATATCTAGGCCAAAGTCTCCTGAAGGCCTGGAATCTCAATGGGCACAGTTGGTGCCTTAGCTGATCCTGTCGGCTCAGTTATATCAGGAATCTACTCCTAAGCTGGAGCAACTGGTGGTACTATAGGTGCTGGTCCAACAGTGGTACGAGCTACACCTCAACCTCTACCTCGACCCCGGCCTCTACCACAACCCCCGCCTCTCGCTGCCCTAACTGGTGGCTGACTATCCGATCCGGTAGTACGTGTCCTTACCATCTGTGAGAGAATAGAATAATGAAAATTTAGTTTCCGGAATCAACAAATTCGCACGACAGAATACAAGAAAGTGAAATTTTCCTAAGGGTGTTGTAGCCTCTCGAAGATAAGTACACACGTCTCCGTACTGATCCACAAGACTCCTCTAAACCTGCTCATGACTCGTGAGACCTATGTAACCTAGGCTCTGATACCCACTTGTCACAACCCAAAATCCTAACCTGTCGTGATGGCGCCTATCTCGATCCTAGGCAAGCCAAAAATCTTAATAAACTAAAATTTATTTTTAAGTCTGGAAATATAATATTTAAATACAATACATAATCCCACAAATACTGATATGAACACTCCCCAAAACCTGATGTTACTGAGTACACGAACATCTAATATTGATACAAATCTGGAACATAAGGTCTATAATAGTCTAAGACCAAAATACAGTAAAGAAGGAGATAGGGAAAGAGAGACAAGGTCTGTGAAACACGACAGCTACCTTTAAATCTCCGAAAAACCAACTGTGCGAGAGAATTAGCACCTGCTATGTCCAGAAGCACGTGGATCTGTACACTAAGTGCAGGGTGTAGTATAACTATAACCAACTCAACAAGAAAATAGTGACGAGTTATACAATTATAATTCATTTTCAGTAATTCCAGCAAAGAATAGACATGCTTTCAAATTCGGCAGTTTAAGTCAAATCAATTTTATACAATTCAAGTTCATGTAATCCGGATATAGAATTCTTTAGAAATTTTACCACAACAACAGATAGCAACTAAGTGCATCAACCAATGAAAAACAAGTACAATCTCTCAGGACAACAATCACTCACTGGGCTCCCAGCCCTCAGCACTTACACTCAATGGGTACCCGTGCTTATTGGGGGTGTACAGACTCCGGAGGAGCTCCTACAACCCAAGCACTATAATCTGCACGGATAACTCATGTGCCATAATATAAATATCGAGATTCGCACGGCTAACTCACGTGTTGCACGACCAACTCACGTACTATAGTATAATATAAGGATCCACACGGACAACTCACGTGCTATGGTATAATATCTCACAATCGGGCCCTCGGCCTCACTCAGTCATAAAGCTCTCTAGTCTGTCGGGCTCTCAACAATCATAAAATCAGCCCAAACAACAATGATATGATACATCAATAATGAACAATAGAGGTTGAGACAAAATAATCAAGTAAGTTGTGACTGAGTACAAAACAATAATTTAAGCAGATAATTCAACATGTATACGACCTCTATGGGTCCCAACAATACCAACATATAGCCTAAACATGGTTTCTAACATGACTTATAGTCAAATTTCCACAACACATAGAGGACACATAACTATCAACAGTTTCCACGGGACGCACCAAGTCACAATTCCCTCGATGCACGCCCACACGCCCATCACCTAGCATGTGTGTCACCTCCAAAGCAATCACATGATACCAAATTCCGGGGTTTCATACCCTCAGGACCAGATTTAAAATTGTTACTTAACTCAAACCGTGAAATTTTTATTCCGCTAAGCCCTTGCCTCATGAATTGGCCTCCAAACACATCGAATCTAGCAACAAATAATTCGTTTCAGTCAATAAAATTTATTGGAATTAATTCAATATGAAAATATAATTTTTCCATAAAAATCTAAATTTTAGCTCAAAAATCGCCTGTGGGCCACGTCTCGGAACCCGACAAAAGTTACACAAATTCGAAAGCTCATTCAGCCACGAGTCTACCCATATCAATTTTACCAAACTTTGGCCTCAACTCGACTCTCAAATCCACAATTTAAACCAAGAGGTTTTTCTAATCTTTCCAACTTAATTCACCCAATTAAATGTTAAAAACATCCATGAATTCGGGTAATTTGACCAATAATGAGTAAAGAACACTTACCCCGTTGTTTTCCTTGAAAATCTCCCAGATATTGTCTTTTCCCGAGCTCCAATCCGTCAAAAATGGAGTCTCATTTTCAGAACTTAAATTTTTTTGTCCAGACCTCTCTTCTATGCGATCGCGGACCAAGTCACGCGATCGCGAAGCACACATTTCCACTACCTAAAATTTACCCTATGCGATCGCGGCTTATTTCACGCGATCACGCAGCACAAAAGAGACTGCCCCCAAATTTGGCCTTTTGAAAACGCGGTTGACTCCACGCGAACACGGAACACTGCCTCTCAAACCTACGTGATCACGTAGAGCAATTTCCACCCCACATCCACTGGTCAAATCCTTCTACGCGAATGCGACCTCATCCACGCATTCGCGAAGCATAGCTAAATACACGTACGCGATCGCGTTCCTTCCTCTACGATCGCATAGAACAAAAATATCCCTGCCCTAAATAAGCTTACGCGATCACGGATGAACCTATGCGATCGCGTATAAGGAAACCAGAAGAAGGCAGCAACAGATATCAGCAATCTCATCAAGGCCAAAAACGATCCATTAACCCCCCGGAACTCACCTGGGCCCCCCGGGACCTCAACCAAATATACCATCAAGTCCTAAAACACCATACAAACTTAGTTAAACCCTTAAATCACCTCGAACAACGCTAAAACCATGAATTACACCCCAATTCAAGCCTAATGAACTTTGAAATTTTAAGTTTCTACAAACGACTCAGGAACCTATCAAATCACGTCCGATTGACCTCCAAATTTGTATACAAGTCATAAATGACATAATAGAGGTATTCCAATTATCAGAATTGAATTCTGACCCCGATATCAAAAAGTCAACCCCCGGTGAAACTTCTCAAAAATTCAACTTTCGGCATTTCAAGCCAAATTCCACTACGGACCTCCAAATAATTTTTTGGACACACTGTGAAGTCTAAAATTACCATACGGAGCTATTGTAATTATTAGAATTCGAATCCGAGGTCTTTTACATATTGGTCCACATCTGGTCAACTTTTCTAACATAAATTTTCAATTATGAGACTAAGTGTCTCATTTCATTCCGAATTCCTTCCGAACCCGAACCAACTATCCCAGCAAGTCATAAAATAACTGTAAAGCATAAAATTACTAGTAAATGGGGAAATGGGGCTATAATACTCAAAACTATAATGACCCGGCCATTCGTTTAGAGTTTTACAATCATATTTCCATTCTTACTGCTTAATTTATGCATTATGGTTGTTATGTGACTCGCTAGGGTGATTGGTTCGGGTCTGGTGAGGTTTTGGAATGAATTGGAATACTTAGTTTCAAGGTTTAAAGCTTAAGTTTAAATAGTGACCGGATGTCGACTTATGTGTAAATGGCCTCGGAATGGAGTTTTGATGATTCCAATAGCTCTGTATGGTGATTTTAGACTTAGGAGCGTGTCCAGAAAATTATTTGAAAGTCTGTATTGGAATTTGGCTTGAAATGGCGAAAATTAAATTTTTGGAAAGTTTGATCGGGGAGTTGACTTTTTGATATCGAGGTCAGAATCCAGTTCTGAAAATTTGTATAGGTCTGTTATATCATTCATGACTTGTGTGCAAAATGTGAGGTCAATCGAATGTGATTTGATAGGTTTCGGCATTTAATGTAGAAGTTAGAATTTCTTAGTTTCATTAAGCTTGAATTGGAGTATGATTCGTGGTTCTAGCATTGTTTGATGTAATTTGAAGTTTCGACTAAGTTTGTATGATGTTTTAGGTCTTGTTGGTATGATTTGACGGGTCCCGAGGGGCTTGGTGTATTTTTGGATCATTGGTTGAGAGACTAGTCAAGTTAAGAAATTAGGGAGTTTGACCATGGTCAATATTGGGTCAAGACGACCTCCTTTCAGCGTTTTAAGTGTGCGAGCAGGTCCGTAGCATATCTTAAGATTGAAATTCATATACGGTTTGTGTCCGGGAGGTTTTGGATGAGTTTCAGGGTGGTTTCGGATCATTTTAGAGAAGTTTTAGTTTGTTGGTTTCTGGTGAGGTACTGTTCATTCACAATTGCGAACCATTTATCACAATTGTGAAAACACTGTTCATTCGCAATTACGAACCATTTATCGCAATTGCGAAAATACTATTCATTCGCAATTGCAAACCATTTATCGAAATTGGTAAAACACTGCTCATGGGAGGTACTGTTCATTCGCAAATGCGAACCTGGGCAGAAACTTAAGGATTAAAAATCTGTCATTTCTTCATTTTCGATTGGGATTTTTAGAGTTCGATTTTTGGGCGATTTTGAGGATTTTTTCACGACTTCAACTGGGGTAAGTGTTTAACATCCTAAAGTAATTATATTTTATGAATCTATGGTTATATTCATCATTTAATTCGGATTTAAATGGAAGAAATCGAGATTTTTGAAAAATCTTTCAAAAAATAAAAATTCAAGATTTGGAGGACGATTTATTGTTGGTATTTGATAAAATTGGTATGGTTGAACTCGTATCGGAATGGGTGTTCGGATTTCGTAAAACTTATGTCTAGTTCCAAAGAGGCAAGCCTCGCGTTGACTTTTGTTGACTTTTTGGAATAAATTTTTAAGTCGATGTATTATTATCCAGAATTATTTTCGATGAATTTTAATGAAGTTGTATAATTAATTTGGATAGATTTGAGTTGTACGGGGGTCAATTCAAGCGAGAAGGCGATTTTGAAATATCGTCATAACTTCAAAAACGTAAATATCTTGCCTAACCTTGAGTAGGGGAATTACCCCTTAGGCATCGAGTCTTATGTGCCATTTATGAAATGTTAAGCCGTGTACGTGAGGTGACGAGTACACTCGGGCTTATATGTGCAAAATTTATTGAGTTAAAGTCTTGGACATATTGTGTAGTAAATTGGATAATTGTTGGCATTTATTTAATCATCTATTTGCCATGCCTCAAATCACATTTATTGAATTTAGTTTTATATGACAATTTGATGTAATTATTATTTGTATATTTATATGAATTCCATGAGTTTGATGGTTTGATATTTCTTGGAATTTAATTTCATTGTGAATTTTCCCTCTGTAAATAATTAATTAAGAAAGCTTAAGAAGAAGTGTTAATATAATTATCAAAATTGAGATTAATGAAGGCGTTGCCCTATGCTGATTATTTTCTATCTCTGTTGATTGTTTTTGAGGTTTTATATACATTGTGTGGAACCTTGGGCTATTTGTTGTGAAATTAATTGATTTTGTTATATCTTTGGAATTAGTTGTGGCCATTGGGAAAATTATGATATGAATTGATTTTGTTACGTTGCCGTGATAATATTTTGTGTAACTTATTGTGTTAATTGAGTTATTATTTTGAGGATATAAAGGTGGCATTTCACTGTTGACATTATGAAGGCATAAGGGTGGCATTTCACTATTGTTATATGTGTTGGGATATTATCTGGGCGGAGTGATAGGGGAGGCTATTAAACGGAGCGATAATGGAGGCTATTATAGGAGCGATAAGGGTGGCTATAGGAGCGATAAGGGTGGCTATAGGAGCGATAAGGGTGACTATTGATATTGTCAGGGCGGAGAGATAAAGGAGGCTATTATAGGAAAGATAAGGGTGGCTATAAGAGATATAAGGGGGGCTAGTGTCTGGGATGATATGTGGTGGGGGAGAGTTGTTGCGTTGGTAATTTTTATGTGATGTTGTGATTTATCTTGTGTTTATGTTTATACCTTGTGTAATTTGTCTTATTGTTGGTAAATTGATAACAAGCTGATTTATGTTGAGACTGGGGGCCTGTGGCTATTGCCAGGCGGATTATGAAGAGAAATGTGGGCACGAGGTGCTGTGAGTAAATAATGATGATATTGGCACGTGGATTGTCCGTGCAGTTGTGATATAAAATGTGGGCACGTGGTGCCTTGATTAAATGATAATGATATTTGGCACGTGAGTTGTCCGTGCGGTTGTGATAGAGAAATTAGCACGAGGTGCCGTAGAAATATTAAATTGGGCTGAGAGCCGTAATTTATGATTATGAAATGAGGTGTCACATGGTGACTTTTAATTGAAAGAATTATATTCAAAATATTTATTTGGAAGGATTTTTATTCAAAAAGATTTATTTAAAAGAATTATATTCGAAGATTTTTATTTGAAGAAATTAGATTTAAGAGAGATTTATTTGAAGGAAGTATATTTGAAAGATATTTATTTGAGGGAATTATATTTGAAAGAGATTTATTCGGAAGAATTATGTGTGAAAGATATTTATTTGAAGGACTTGATTTAATTGGGTGTACTTGTATTTATTAATTGTTGAGCGATATTAGTGGTGTTCTTGTTGCCCTGTTGTGCATATCACTCGTTGATTTGTGTTACCTTTATTGTTATTTGTTTCCTATTATTTTGTATATCATATTGCACAGGTTATTAGACTAGTGAGTGTCTTGACTGTACTTCGTCTCTACTCCACTAAGGTTAGTCTTGATACTTACTGGGTACCGACCATGGTGTACTCATACTACACTTCTGCACATTGTTGTGCAGAGCCAAATATTGGAGCTATCGGACTCGGACAGAGTTAAAGTGAGATCGCAAGGATTCAAGGTAGAGCTACTTGGTCGTCCCAGTTCCTTGGAGTCTTTCCATTTTATTGTACTATTAATTATTATGCAAACAGTATAGAGTATTCGATCCTTGAGATCATTTCATGTATTCAGTTAGATTTCGTGACTCAGTATTACGAGTCTTGGGAGGTTTTCATATTTGTTTCCGTTGTTGGTTTTGATTACCTATTTAATTCATATAAACAAAAATAAAAAATGGCATGAAATGTAATTGTACTTGGCTTACCTAGTCTTAGAGACTAAGTGTCATCACGACACCTGTGGTGGGATTTTGGGTCATGACAAGTTGGTATCAGAGCTCTAGGTTCATAGGTTCTACGAGTCATGAACGACTCTAGTAGAGTCTTGCGGATCAGTACAGAGACATCTGTACTTATCTTCAAGAGGCTACAGATCTATTAGGATATTTTTCACTTCTTTCATTTATGTTGTGCGGAATTTATTGAATTTGGAATTTGGGCCTTTGTATCGCTATTCTCTCACAAATGGTGAGGACACGTGCTACCGGGTCAACTGACCAATGTCACGACCCAAAATTTAACCATGGTTGTGATGGCACCTATCGTATTATAAGGCAAGCTTATTTCCCAAAATATTACTACTAAATCGATTATAAGAATTTAATAAAATAATACCAACATTTAAATTTCTCATAAACTAAATCAACTCTAAATATAATATAGAAAATACGGAAACGAGCCCCAAACATCGGGGTGTCACTAAGTCATGAGCGTCTAAAACTATAAACTAAGATATATAAATTGTCTAATTGTCCAAAAGAAGAAATGACAAAAGGAGTAACAAAGTCATGCAGACGCTAGCAGCTACCTTGCAATCTCCACAGATAGGCGGCCTGAACTCAACGATCGTCGCACTCTAACTCACCTGGATCTGCACATAAAGTGCAGGGTATAGTATGAGTACAACTGACGCAGTATTAACATAAATAACTAAGGAACTGAGCAGTAGTGACGAGCTAAGTAAAACAGTCCAATTATTTATTTTCACAATTTAAAAATAAACAGAAATAAACATGTAAATTCCAGAACTCAGTAAATGCCAAAAGAAGTAAAGCGATAAATGCAGTAACAACACAAATAAATACAACCTCACAGCAGTGTCACTCCATCACTCATCACTCTGCGCTCACTAGGGGTGTGTACAGACTCCGGAGGGGCTCCCAAAGCCCAAGCGCTAAAGACGGACAACTCACGTGCCATCATATCAATACCTGGGTCCGCACGGTCAACTCACGTGCTACGCAGACAACTCACGCACTATGGTATCAATACTTGGACCCGCATGGTCAACTCACGCGCTTTGATATTAATATCCTCACAACCAAGCCCTCGGCTTCACTCAATCATGTACCTCACAAGCCTTACCATCATCAACAAATAAGGGAACACATCCCACATCAAGTATCACAGCATATTAGCAAATAATAGAGACTGAGGTAAACATGGTAGAATAATTTCTATGATTGAGTACAAATAATGTGAGCATGAATAAAGTCTAAGCATGATCTCAAACATGAAGGCAGACAAGTTCAATAACAAGTAACTACGTAAACACAGATGATGGCTATGAGGCCTTATGGGACGGACCAAGTCTCAATCCCTCAAGGTATACACCCATACGCACGTCACCTAATATAGGTATCATCTCCAAACAGTCACACGATATCAAATTCTCCGAGTTTATACCCTCAAAGTCAGAGTTAAAACTATTACTTACCTTAACATCATAAAATCCTACTCCGGGATGCCCTCGTCTCTGGACTCGGTCTGCAAAAGCTCCAAATCTAACCATAATCAGATTAATACCATCAACATAGGCTAACGAATCGAATTCCACAATAAAAACTACAAAATATGCTAAAAATCCGAAATCGGCCAAAACCAGGCCCCCGTGCCCATGTCTCAAAATCAATGAAAAATGGAAGAATAATAAACCTTGTCCTCTCCCGAGTCTAACCATATAAAATTCATCAAAATCGGACTCAAGTTTTGTTACCTCAAATCCTCACTTAAACTCTCAAAAACTCAAACCCTAACTCCCTCAATTTCACTTTGAAATCATCAATAAAATCCCAAAAATGACGATGGATTCATGAAATATAATCAAACCTGAGTAGAGAACACGTATCCCAATCCTTATGATGAAAATCGCCCCCACAATAGCACAAACCCGAGCTCCCCAACTCAAAATATGACTGAATGAATAAACCTTTGTTTTATATATTTTTCTGCCAGCTATTCTACCTTGTTTCTCGTACCAAACGATCCCAAAACTCACTTTTTATGCCTCGAATAGATTTCTTGTAAACGTTTAGTCAAGTTAGGCTTTTGAATCACTCAATTTGACCTTATAATGAAGGAGGTGTGTATGTTTTAATATTTGCAAATCGTGCAGATTTTTAAATACACCGTCAGTGACAGTTTCGTCATTAATCTGAAAAATCTGGCAACCTAATTCTTAGTAAAATAACCATACAATCATCATACAATGTCCAAATTCAATGATTCATTTTGCTACGAGTCCGTAATTACGATACAGATCTAATGCTTCCTTCAAAAAAGAAATCGGAGCTCATTTGTTCAATATGATATCATTTATGCCTGAAGAAACGACGTCGAAACATAAGAAAAACGAGCGCAACACAACTCAAACCTATCCGAAACTCACCTGAGGCCCTCGGGTCCTCAACCAATAATTCCAATAAGTCATTTATCACTACTCAAACTTAGTCGAAACTTTGGAACACCCAAAACAACACCAAAACACCAAATCAACCTCGGATTCAAGCCTAAGAACTTCTAAACTTCCAACTTTCGCCAATTCAAGCCTAATTCTATCACGGACCTCCAAATTACATTTCGGAGACACTCCTAAGTCTAAAATCACCCAACGAAACTAATCGAATCATAAAAAATCCACATCCGAATTCGTTTACTCATAAGTCAACTTCCGGTTGACTTTTCTAACTTAACTTTCTAACTAAGAGACTAAGTGTTCATTTCACTCCAAAACTACTTTGGACCCAAACCTACCAACTCGATACAACTCAACACCACTGCACAACACATAAAGAAGCAGGAATAGGAAAACAGGACTATAACTCTCGAAACGACTGGTCGGGTCGTTACAACCAAGCACCAACACATACGGCTAGGGCTGCAAGAGGTCGGGGCCGAGGTAGAGGCCGAGGAAGGGCACGAGCCCCGACTAGAGTACCTTACAGAGCGAAAGTTGAGGAGCTACCAGTAGCTCCAGTTGTGGGACAGGTACCAGAAGTACTTGTTGTTACCCCGGACTTCAGGTGACTTTAGCACAGTTCTTAAATATGTTTGGCACGTTAACTCAGGCGGGATTGATCTCTTTGCACCAAATATTTCACAGATTGGGGGAGTAACTCTGACTTATACCGCCCGTATTCCAGAGCAACGAGTTCACATTGGTCAGGTTCCGGGTGTAGTACCGCTACAACCCGTTATTCTGGTTCAGCCTGAGGTTAGGCCAGAGGCATCAAAAGAAGAACAAAAGAGACTTGAGATATTTAAAAGGTATAGTCCACCTACTTTCAGTGGCACAGCTTCAGAGGATGCCCAAGGATTTCTAGAAAAGTGTTACCGTATTATCCGCACCATGGGTATTGTGGAAGTGAACAGAGTAGCCTTTACTACATTTCAGCTGTTAGGCACAGCGTATCAGTGGTGGCAAGTTTATGAAGAAGGTAGACCAGCCGATGCAATACCACCAACTTGGGCTTAATGTTTGGAAATTTTTTTGAAAGAGTTTGTTCCCCAAAATCTCCGAGATGCGTGGCGCACAGACTTTGAACGGTTGCATCAGGGCACTATGATAGTGTTAGCATATGCTATCAGGTTCAGTGAATTAGCCCATCATGCACCTATCTTGGTTCCTACAGTTAGAGAGCGAGTCCATAGATTCATTGAGGGGCTCAACTATGATCTTAAAATATACATGGCTCGAGAGTTTCAAACTGATACTCCATTTCAGCAAGTAGTGGAGATTGCGAGGAGGATTGAGGGTATTTTAGGTAAGGAAAGGGAGTATAAGGAGACCAAAAGGTCTCGAAACTCTGGAGGGTTCAGTGGATTTTACTCTTCGGCTATGACCCATGATGGCAAAGGCTCGAGCACTCGGCTAGCTTTGTCCGCACATCAGATTACTCGGGGTGCTTCAGTAAGTTCTTATAGTGCACCACCGACACAAGATTTTTATAGTGGTTATTCTAGTTATCCAACACAGACTTAGTACAAGCAGTCGCGACCTTATAGGGGTTGTTATGAGTGTGGTGATACTAGGCACATTATGAGAGATTGTCCCAGAGTTGGAAGGGGTGGATTTTATCAGAACACTCAGGCCATGGGCCCCAATGCAATTACTACCCCACGTGCACAGCCAGTTAGAGGTGGAGGACAGGCGGGTAGAGGGCGCCCTAGAGAGGGAGGCCCAACCCGTTGATATATTTTCTATGGTGTGTCTGAGGCCACTACACCAGATGGTGTCATTACAGGTATGATACTGATTTGTTATACAAGGATATTTGTTTTTCCTTAATTTGATTCGGTTTTGAATATTGAGGTGAGTCCTCCTATTATGCTCCGCTTATGGAGGCGCTTCGTAACTTTGTGACCCACTTTTTATGCTATCCCTGTTGGGAGATTTGATTATGTTAACCCGTGTCTATTATTTTTATTTTTGTGCTCCATTGAGGGATATAAGTCCAAAAGTAATTTTTATTATTCACTACAGTGGGTTTTGATGTGATTTCGAAATAATTGATTTCAATTTTATGAATCATATGCCCTATTGGAATGGGGGTTCATTATGTGTTGTGAAAACTGTTTACGAATTATATTGAAAAGAAGAAAGAAAGGAAACTGAAAAATTCAGTTGGCACAATATGCAAAATACTTGTGATTCGGAGTTGAGGATGAGATCCTCGCATTTTTATATGATGTGAAATATTTAAACCAGGATACAAGTCGTGGTGGAAGTTATATAAGGACGAGGTCCTGGTGGTGAAAATTTTTATGAGTTTAAATTCTCCTTTTGTGAAATTAAATTTGTACTATAGTATAAACAGGGGGTCATGCTTGTTAGGCTTATTTGATAATTCTTGTATATTTTTCTGTGCATATTTAACCATATTCATTCTATAAATATTGAATTCTAGCCTATAAGATGAGTGTACGGGTGGCGTTAAACGCGACTCATTAATTCGGATAAATAATTATGAGGTCTTCATGCCTCACATGTTGATGTCAGTGTTGTAAAAGTTTGAAACGGGATTTTGGTTAATATGAGATTTATTGAGGATGCTGAAGTTAATTATAAACAGCTATTATGACCAGAAATGTAGTTATGGACTAACGTATGATGTGTGCGTAGGCATGAATTGCTACAATCGATTGAGGCTAATACCGTGTGTTGATGTAAGGAATTTGAAAATTGATTGGAGTGTAAGGAATTTGCTTTAAAGCTTTTAAGCATGAATAAAAGAAATAATCTCCACTGAGATGATGTTTTCGGACCCCTGTTAAACTTACGGTGACGTAGAATCACCCGTGAGTATGTGTGAAATAATGCACTCAGTAATTTAATGTCATCAGAATAATTCTTGGCACGTTCAAGGACGAACATATGTTTAAGATGGGAAGAATGTAATGATCCGGCCATTCGTTTTGAGTATTACAATCATGTTTCCATACTTATGTAACGACCCAACCGGTCGTTTTGAGTATTACAAACATGTTTGCCTATATACTGCTCAAATTGGGCTTTACAATTGTTGTGTGACTTGTCGAGGCAATTAGTTCGGGTCCAGTAAGGTTTTTGGAATAAATTGGAACACTTAGTTCCAAGGTTTAAAGCTTAAGTTAAAATAGTGACCGGATCTTGACTTATGTGTAAACGACCTCGGAATTTAATTCTGATGATTCCAATAGCTCTGTATGGTGATTTTGGACTTAGAAGCGTGTCCGAAATATTATTTGGAGGTTCGTAGTGGAATTAGGCTTGAAATTCCGAAAGTTGAAATTTTGTGAAGTTTGACTGGGGCTTGACTTTTTGATATCGAGGTCGGAATCCGATTCTGGAAATTGAAATAGCTTCGTTATGTTATTTATGACTTGTGTGTAAAATTTGAAGTCATTCCAGATTGATTTGATATATTTCGGCACAAGATATAGTATTTGAAAGTTCAAAGTTTATTAGGCTTGAATTGAGGTGCGATTCATAGTTTTAGCATTGTTTGATGTGATTCGAGGCTTTGACTAAGTTCGTATGATGTTTTATGACTTGTTGGTATATTTAGTTGAGGTCCCGAGGGGCTCGGGTGAGTTTCAGGGTGTTTTCGGACCATTTCTAGGCCATTCTTAGTTGCTGGTTTTTGGCCACAGAGGCATGCATCGCGATCGCGAAGAGTAATTTTGCTGTTTGGGCACTGTGAATCGCGATCGCGGAGGCCTTTTCGCGATCGCGTAGAGGAAAATCCTGCTGCACTGACCCGATTTTGGAAGCTTATATCTCACAATCTATAAGGAATTTGTAGATGATTCAAAAATAAAAGTTGTAGCTCTTGATGTCTCATTTTCAGAATTATAAACTGTTTGTCAATTGGAGTTGTGTACAAAAAGTTGTGGTGGATACACTATAAGCTATTTGGAAAGCATTTGGAAATCTCTGTTGCATAGGGATGAATTTGGAAACTTATATATAGCAATCTATAAGGAATTGGGAGAAGAGCACCAAATGAAAGTTATAGCCCTTGGTGTCTAGTTTTCAGAAAGTTAAACCATTTGCAATTTGGAGTTTTGTACAAAGTATTTTGGCCATTATACTAGAGGTTGTCTGGAAGAATTAGGGAGTTTGTTCTTCGTTATCGCAAAGAGCAATTTTGGGGCTGAAAACTTTTTTGCTTCGCGATCGCGAAGAGTAAATGCCTGGACAGAAGATATATTTTGAGGTTTTGGCCATTGTAATACATTTGGAGCTATAGAGCTTGGATTGAAGCGATATTTAGGCGATTTTCACCATATGGATTGGGGTAAGTGATTCTAACTCGGTTTTGGTTAAATTACACGAATCTATTATTGTTTTTATCAACAAATTAGTATTTTGGGTTGAAAATATCAGGAAAATTCATAGATTTTAATTGAGGATTTGAAGGACGAGTTGTGGTCGGATTTGAGTAAATTTGGTATGGTTGGACTCGTAGTTAAATGAGGGTATGGATTTTGTGAGTTTTATCGGATTCCGAGACGTGGGCCACACGTGTGATTTTTGGGGCATAATTTCGGATTTTTAGAAAATATTAGTAATTTGATATGGAATTAATTCCTATAATTTTGTTAGCTGAATCAAATTAATTGTGACTAGATTCGAGCCGTTTGGAAGTTGATACGCGCAGAATGGAATTTCTCGAGCATTGCTTAGCTTGCTCGACATTGGATTTGGCTTGTTCGAAGTAAGTAACTCTTCTAATCTTGGAGTTGAGGGTATGAACCCTGAATATATGTATTTTGTGAATTGTTGGGAGGTGACGCACATGCTAGGTGACGGGCGTGTGGGCGTGCACTATAGAAATTGTGACATAATTGTTTCAATGGAATTTTGTAGTTAAATGATCTTGGAATTTTCCATGCGGTTTTATGAGTTAAAGAAATTGAGCTGAAAAGCATATTAAAAATCATGTTGACGCTATGTGCCAGTATTATTGGGACCCACAGAGGTCATATTGTTGTGAATTATTTATTTTAAATTGAAAATTCATACTCAGTCATATTCATTTCATTGCATATCATATCTCAGTCTCTATTGTTATTTATTGATACATCATATCATCATTTTGGGCTATTCTCATGTCATTGTGAGCCCATGAGAGAGAGACTGGAGAGATTGATGACCGAGGGAGGCCGAGGGCCTGATTGTGAAGATATGGTTTTTGGGATCGGACTGCACGCCACAGCAGGCCATGTTGGCTTTATATATATTATACTATTGCACGTGAGTTGGTCGTGCAGCACGTGAATTGGCCGTGCGGATCCATATATTATATTATTGCACGTGACTTAGCTGTACAACACGTGAGTTGGCCGTGCGGATCCAGATATTATTATAGCACATGAGTTTTCCGTGTGGATCGACATATGATATTATAGCGCATGAGTTTTTTGTGCAGCACGTGAGTTGTCCGTGCTTATAGCGCTTGGGTTGTAGGAGCCCCTCATGACTGTGTACCCACCCCCAGTGAGCGCAGTCGACTATAAACAGGGATCGCGCTGCACACCGCAACAGGTATTGTATAGCGCTGAGTGATTGAGTGTACTGACCATAGTGAGACAGAATGCGAGGCAGTGAGATTGAGTACTCTGAAAGTATGAGTACATGAGTACAATATCTGAGATACATTGCATTGACATGCACACATGACATATATGCATAGAGATGTATTTTCCTAATGCTGTACAGTATCACATTATTCATGATTTCTCACACATGTTGACGGATGGGCATAGTGATGCATTTGTTTTTCATGTGTTATCTGGAAAGAAAATGAAACATATCATTTATTACTGAAAGGATTTTAGAAAAATTATTGCTTTCAAACTTATTCATATTTTTGGAAATTTCGGTAAACGATTTGGGTTTTTCACTTATGTACTTGAAAGGAAGAACTATTATTTTTGAAATCATGATTTGGCTGAGCATTTTATCTCTGAGTTACTTCTGGTATTATTTGCTTTATGTTGTTGTGGACTAGTAGTTTTGGACCCAACCTTGGTAGAAGCTCGTCACTACTTTCAACCGAAGGCTAGGTTTGTTACTTACTCAGTACATGGGGAAGGTTGTACTGATACTACACTTCTGCACATTACGTGTAGATGTTGGCTGTTGTTGTTGATGTGCTTGATGGTTGCGGAATTTGAAGATGTACTAGCGTTCCTGTTGTAGCTGCCTCTTGTTCATGGCAGCCTTAGATTTATAAAAGCTCTGTTTATATATTATTCAAACAGACTATGTAATTATTTCATTTTTGCTTTGTATACTGTATTCTTAGAAGCTCGTGATTTGTACTACCAATTCTTTGAGGATGTATAAGATTAAGATCTTTATTCACTTAAATTGCTTTAATAATTATTATTCGAATTGGATAATTGAAAGTTGGCTTACCTAGCGGGTTGGGTTAGCTGCCATCACGACTAGTTAGATTTTGGGTCGTGACAAGGTGGTATCAGAGCTCTAGGTTCATAGGTTCTACAAGTCATGAGCAAGTGTCTAGTAGAGTCTTGCAGATCGGTATGATGAGGTCCATACTTATCTTTGAGGGGCTACAAGGCATTTAGGATATATACTTCCCATCTTTCTTTCCTTATCATGTGGGATTGATTCAGCTTGGGACATAACTCTTTGAATTCCTTCCACGTATTCGTATGAGCACATGATGCTCGGTATCAGCTGTGCATCGTCGGCTTGTGATTCTATGAATGAGGTTCGAGGTGAGTATTCTGTGTTTTAGTGATGGGCTAGTCTGGAGGACTTGAGGCCATGGTTAGACGGTAGCTTGAGCATGGTGGCATCAATTGTAACCTGTACAATTGGACTCATATATCTGATAATGACCCTACAATGGAATTTATGGCTCGATGAGCGGTGAAATGGCTTTGTGATAAGTATGATGTAACTGTGGGATGTGTTAAGACGATTTGAATGTGACAAGAAGTTTTTCCTTGAAATGTAAAAGAAGTCCATTGGGTGCTTGATTTTTGTTTTGATATGACGTACAGTCTAGAGTGTGAATGTTTTGAAGGATCTTTCACAATTGTTAAATTTTGGGACAAATTAAATTCTCATATCTGGTTAGTGAGTTTGGACTCATATAGACTAAGTGATTGCATAGTAATTGTGACTGCGAAAGGGTATATCAAGATACCAATTTGAGGTTAAGCAGGTGGGTTAATTCCTACAGAGTAATCTACGTAGGTGTATTCCTTAGGATGTGAGTGGAGAGTTTCTTTTATGACAGTGGGGCATATGTGTGAAGATTTGAATTTGAATCTGGCTGAGAAAGTTGACTTGAGTATCAAGAGAATGATTGCGAGTTTAGCGGATGATTTGGGGTATTTTTATGGTTGGCGTTGCATGA
>AWOL01S0174865.1:0-49444 GCA_000715115.1 Nicotiana otophora
GGTGATACACTTATACTTAAAATAGACATAGCCAAGTTGAGCATACAAAGCAGCTAATCAAGCGGATCATAAGACTTTATTCAGTAGAACTTTAACATTTAGCAAAGTAGCACATAATAAACACATATTGGTAGAGTTAGGGGGAGGAACAGGTTTGCAAAGTTTGACAGAAATTAACACTAACAGGTTGAGACTTAAGAAGTCCAATTTAGGCTAAGTATACATCTTAGCATCATAAGACAAATATGTTAATTCTCATCAAAAGTCAAGGCGGCATTGAAACACGTATTATGACATGCCAAGTAATCACTAAAGGAACATGGAAGCAAGACATACTATGAAGCATATTACCAAGGAAGCAAGATCATAGTTGAGGCAAAATGGAATGTTTATCTTAAAATCCTAAGTGATGTTAGGGATCAGGATAGCAAGGAAACATGTTTAGAGTAAACCTTAAAGTAGTGTTCCATATAGTTGTGGCTACTACACAAAGAACAGTCAATCAGACTCAAGACTCAACACTAAATGATTCATTCAAAGTAGAGGGAGGTTTCCATAGAGTTGTAGTAGTATCCAAAGCAAGGTATGAAGAAATACTATAACTAACAACATATAGTCACAACAGTCAGATTCATATCAAAATAGGCACGCATTGAAGCTCAAAATTGAAACACATTCAGATGCCAGAGGTACATAACTGATTCCAAAAGAAAACAAAGAACCAACATAGAAGTGCAGACCATAATTAAGAACACATACTAGCCTAACACAAACTAAGGACAAAGCAGTAAACTATCTCATGCATTCAACTATCATAGGATGACAAAGGAGTATTGAGCATTATCATAATAGGGCAATATCAGGGATTTACAACTAAATCATACTCATATAATTCAAACACATATAGGTATGCAGAAGGAAAGAAAGAAAATTAACATTACAAGGGTTAAAAGCACTAACCAGTAGCAACATTATACGAGCAAAAGAATAGTAAAGAGCTTAATANTAGACATGATTGTACAGTTATCGCATATTGATTGTTGAAATTGTAGATTTCCAGTTATTAATCCTGTAGATGTTGCGTCTAAATGATTTATGTAGTAAAGATAGTGGAATCTATCGTGAGAAACCCAGAATTACTCACACTTTTGATAGTGGTCTAAGTGAACAATAAACAATGTTGAGAGAAGCATTATTAAGGCGAATTATGGTATCCTATAGGCAGGATCTTTAACGATTAGCACTTGGAACTGATTTTATTGTTATACTTAGTCCTATAGGCATGGTTTCTGGTGAACAGTGTGATACACTAGCAAATGAAATGATCCAAATCCTATAGGCATGATTTCTAGCAATGCAAATTGAAGGAAAGTTCAACGATATTTATTTCCTATGGGCATGGTTTCTAATAACATGTAGCAACAAGGATAATTGAAGCATTTGAGCTCATGCTTTGCAAGTAGACAAATAGTGTGAGAGTGTGCTTCTACTAATAGCATGATTTCTATAGTGTACATAGAGAGTGAACGACATATATAACAAACACATTATTAAGTCCTACAGGTATGTTATCTACCTATCGCATGCAAATATTAAAATCTACCCCATTCCCTTTTACTAACAACCCCAATTGTTTATACAAAGATTATTACAGGCCCAATGATGAGTAAAAGTAACAGCGTTACATAACTGTAATAATAGGCCCACAACAGGCCCAAATAAAAATAAATACCCAGCATTACCCGGGCCTTCAATAACTCTTACACAGCTTACCCAGGCCTTCAACGAAGAGCCACATTCAATACACGACTCAGGGATCCATCGAGGAGTCCAATATCAATTTACTCAACCACAACACCAAGTGTTGCATCACTTGAACCAACCAATTCAGGAACACAACACATAACATGGGGAAGTAGAATGATTAGGAACAACTTTGAGATTGAGGAAGTGACTAAGGACTAAGCCCTAGTGTGTCAGAGTTCACAAGGGCCTCAATTGGACCCCGAAAAGTGCTCACACTAGGGAGGCCGACAATAGAACCTAGATAGCCTTGGCTTTCAGCCGGCTAAAAATGAGGAGTTCAGAATAGCATGAGTAGCAAGTAAGGAGAGTGGATAGTGATGGAGGGGCAAAAGTTAGGTGATACACTTATACTTAAAATAGACATAGCCAAGTTGAGCATACAAAGCAGCTAATCAAGCGGATCATAAGACTTTATTCAGTAGAACTTTAACATTTAGCAAAGTAGCACATAATAAACACATATTGGTAGAGTTAGGGGGAGGAACAGGTTTGCAAAGTTTGACAGAAATTAACACTAACAGGTTGAGACTTAAGAAGTCCAATTTAGGCTAAGTATACATCTTAGCATCATAAGACAAATATGTTAATTCTCATCAAAAGTCAAGGCGGCATTGAAACACGTATTATGACAGGCCAAGTAATCACTAAAGGAACATGGAAGCAAGACATACTATGAAGCATATTACCAAGGAAGCAAGATCATAGTTGAGGCAAAATGGAATGTTTATCTTAAAATCCTAAGTGATGTTAGGGATCAGGATAGCAAGGAAACATGTTTAGAGTAAACCTTAAAGTAGTGTTCCATATAGTTGTGGCTACTACACAAAGAACAGTCAATCAGACTCAAGACTCAACACTAAATGATTCATTCAAAGTAGAGGGAGGTTTCCATAGAGTTGTAGTAGTATCCAAAGCAAGGTATGAAGAAATACTATAACTAACAACATATAGTCACAACAGTCAGATTCATATCAAAATAGGCACGCATTGAAGCTCAAAATTGAAACACATTCAGATGCCAGAGGTACATAACTGATTCCAGAAGAAAACAAAGAACCAACATAGAAGTGCAGACCATAATTAAGAACACATACTAGCCTAACACAAACTAAGGACAAAGCAGTAAACTATCTCATGCATTAAATTATCATAGGATGACAAAGGAGTATTGAGCATTATCATAATAGGGCAATATCAGGGATTTACAACTAAATCATACTCATATAATTCAAACACATATAGGTATGCAGAAGGAAAGAAAGAAAATTAACATTACAAGGGTTAAAAGCACTAACCAATAGCAACATTATACGAGCAAAAGAATAGTAAAGAGCTTAATAGCAAGAACCCCATATCTCGGATGCTTTAGAGTTCACAAGAGCCTCGAGAGGGGCTCCAAGCAGTTCTTGCACCGGAGGAGGTCGTTTAATGGCCTTGGATTTCAGTCGGCCTAGAATTCAACAGTTTTATAAAATATTCGAGTGTAACAGAGTGAGTGAGTAAGTGAAAGGGGAGAATAATGAGAATAATCGCAGTGATTGGGTCCGTCAAAGGCGATTATGGGAGAGGTTTATATAGTAGTAGAAATTGAACAAACAAACAAAGAAATATAATCTATCAAACACAAAATAAGGAAAGAAAAGCATGCAGAATCGATTAGAATCAATTTAGGAGAAAATCAGGCAAACCCTAGTTTGACCAGAATCACAGACTGGCCGGAGATCTTGTTAAATCGGGCCCGTGTAATCTTTCCATAGACGTATATGGACAGAAAACTGTCCTAATATTACTGAATAAGTTTAATCCCTCTTGATTTGGGAGACAGATACTTGCCAGAATTGGGTAAGTACCAAGTAATACCATGTTTATGCAAGTAACAACGATATAATCCCAAAAAGGTAAGCAAATTAGTGTAAGAATCCATGGATGGATTGGATTAGGAAAAGAACTGGAGGCGGCAACTAGGGTTTGTGAAGAGAGAAGAAGGTTCGAGAGGATTTGGGCACGGCGGACGGGTGAAATAAGGGTTAGGGTTTGGGTAAAGTTAGTTTAAAAGGAGATGATGAATGAGGGTCGTTGATCTTGAAAGATCAATGGCCATGATTAAAAATTTGAGCGGGGCGGGTCGTGGAGATGGGTGCCGAACGGGTTTAGATTAATGGGTCATTTGGTTTGGGCTGGGGCTATTGGGCTAAGGTACTGGGCCTTTTGGTCCGAAAATTGGCTTTAAAAACTTGGGCCAGCTCTTAAATACACTCAATTTATTAAAACATAATTAAAAATGGCTAGTAAATAAATACAAAAAATATTTTTTATGAACTAAAATGATTTAAAATAATTATTTCGAATTATAAAAATATAAAATACTATTTTAACACAAATAGTATAAATAAAGAGTCTTTGTATATGAATATAGGCTATTATTGCAAAATTACATAAATAGCTTAAAAATGTAAACATAATTATATGAAATGAAGTAAAAATAAAATTAAATTATGAAACAGGTATGAGGATGCAAAAATAGTAATTTGGATGATTAAGTTATCACAAATAATTTAAAAGGATAATTACTGAAGTTTTATTTAATTTAATGCAAGAAAAAATTAATTTAAAAGTTCTAAAATTATGGAAAATTATAAAAAGTACTCGGGTAAATCTTGTAAATTAAATAATAACGCAAAATGATATTTTGAAAGCATATATATATTTTTAAAAAATATGATGGCAAAATTGGGTATCAACAGCTGCCCCTCTTTATCCGGGAATGATAAAAGAGTTGTCGGGTAAAGAATATGATGGCCAATTTAGGCCGAATTTAGTGAGGGATAGTGTGATTTGAAAACATGGGGGCCGATCCATGGTTCCTGAGTTGCCTACATATCCCCGGTGTTACGAAAATCAGGCCGTGTGTAGTTCTAGATCCAACGGTGAACTGAACCGATGGAGTTGTTATAGGAACGGTCGTATGCTTCGGAAAAGGTTCTTTTGGGTAGGACAATATCAGATGAAGTTGCGCGAAATCATGAATGTGAATCTGAAATGTTATGGATGTATCTCAAAACGAGTATCTGAACGGTTACCAAGTAAAAGCGGGTAACTAATGGTGGTTGGTTGCGTTCAGATANACAAATAATTTAAAAGGATAATTACTGAAGTTTTATTTAATTTAATGCAAGAAAAAATTAATTTAAAAGTTCTAAAATTATGGAAAATTATAAAAAGTACTCGGGTAAATCTTGTAAATTAAATAATAACGCAAAATGATATTTTGAAAGCATATATATATTTTTAAAAAATATGATGGCAAAATTGGGTATCAACAGCTGCCCCTCTTTATCCGGGAATGATAAAAGAGTTGTCGGGTAAAGAATATGATGGCCAATTTAGGCCGAATTTAGTGAGGGATAGTGTGATTTGAAAACATGGGGGCCGATCCATGGTTCCTGAGTTGCCTACATATCCCCGGTGTTACGAAAATCAGGCCGTGTGTAGTTCTAGATCCAACGGTGAACTGAACCGATGGAGTTGTTATAGGAACGGTCGTATGCTTCGGAAAAGGTTCTTTTGGGTAGGACAATATCAGATGAAGTTGCGCGAAATCATGAATGTGAATCTGAAATGTTATGGATGTATCTCAAAACGAGTATCTGAACGGTTACCAAGTAAAAGCGGGTAACTAATGGTGGTTGGTTGCGTTTGAAATAATTGCAGGATATGAACGTTGAATGCAAACTGGAGTGAAGATTTCTCCCGTTAGGAGAACAGTTACTTCCTAGATTACCTGTAAAACTTAAAACATGATGCATGCAAGTATATATGGATTATTGCGAGAATTTAAACATGATGCAAATTCCCTTTGGACCATGAAAGTTATCTTTGGACGGTGAGGAGATGTCCTTAGACCATAACGTCCTGGGTTATGAATCATATGATAAGGGATTCACAGGCCATGAAACGATATCCTCGGGCCATGAAAATGGTGCCTCTGAACCATGACGCCTTTGAATAATGATGTGCAATACTGAGAGATCTTCAGGCCAAGGAATGGTGTCTTCCGGCTATGAGGATGGTGCCTTCGGACTATGATACCTTTGGACAAAGATGGCGATGTTTCAGCCCATGAGATACAAAGATATGATGCTAGATCGTATGTAAAGTGAAACAGAGCTTGGGCAACGCTTAGCCGCAGGCGAATAGAAGACAGTGCTAGGTCTTAAATAGCATAATGGAGATAGTATTTAATCTTGAGAAAAAGTCAGTGCTTAGCCGTATGCAAGAGGGGGAGGAAGGCTTAGCCTCATGCAAAATAGGAGACAATGCTTAGTCTCATGCAAGTGAGGGATTAGCTTCATGCAAAATAGGAGACAGTGCTTAGTCTCATGCAAAGAAGGCAGTGCTTAGCCTTGTGTAGTTAAGGAGGTAATTCTTAGCCTTATGCAGTTAAGGAGGCGAAGCTTAGCCGCGTGAAAATAGTAGACAATGCTTAGTCTCATGCAAAGAAAGGAGACAATGCTTAGTCTCATGCAATTAGGGAGGCAGAGCTTAGCTTCATGTAAAATAGGAGACACTGCTTAGTCTCGATGTAAGGAAAGGCAGTGCTTAGCATTTATGCAATTAGGGAGGCAGGGCTTAGCTTTATGCAGTTAAGGAGGCGATGCTTAGCCTCGTGAAAATAGGAGACAATGCTTAGTCTCATGAAAAGAAAGGAGACAATGCTTAGTCTCATGCAAGGAAAGGCAGTGCTTAGCCTTATGCAATTAGGGAGGCAGGGCTTATCCTCATGCAAAATAGGAGACAATGCTTAGTCTCGATGTAAGAAAAGGCAGTGCTTAGCCTTTATGCAATTAGGGAGGCAGGGCTTAGCCTCATGCAAAATAGGAGACAATGCTTAGTCTCATGCAAAGAAAGGTAGTGCTTAGCCTTATGCAGTTAAGGAGGCAATGCTTAGCCTCATGCAAAAAATAGGAGGCAATGGGAAAAGTATTTCTTAACTGAAGATATTTATGCTAGATAATCTGAAGGCAGTGTTTTGATGTATCTGCGAGTATCGTTATCTTATTGTACTTGCATTCAAAGAAACATTGTGAGTTCTGTGGGGGAAGGTTGGTTCGCGTTTTTGTCTTCTGCCTTGCCTGTGCTCCTGTCTTTAGATCCTGTTCAAGTTACCCTGGGTAGCATCTGGCTGCCATAGAAATAAAGTTTTCGAAAAATATGCATGCATTTGATAAATAAAGTTGTTTTTAAATATAGTAGTACGTGATATCAAGTAAGTTAGATGAACTCATGACTGTGACATATTTTAGAGACATTGCGACTTCTTTGCTTTAAAATTTTGAGGGTCCTCCTTAAATTTCTGCCCCAGTTTAAAAACAATTCTTTGACTGTTCTGTATATGACGAAGTTGGCTGGACTTGTTCTGCCCCAGTTTCTGACCATGGAAAAATGAAGATCTTATTGAGATGTGAACGAACCCACAGGGCTGCCTACGTATCCCCTCTTAAACGGGAATCAGGTCAAGTATAGTTCATGTTCAAAACTTATAGGATCGTTTGAGAGTGCAAGATGTATCTGATCAAATAGTCCTATATTGAATGTTCTGGTGAATGCTCCAAAAGAATAAAGCGTGACTATAGGATCGAGTTTTAGACATAACGACATTAGAAGAGCATCAAGGGTTGGGGGAGGGGTGGAGATTGGTAGAGTAGTGCTTGAATGGTATTGACCATTAAGGCCATATGATTCATCGGATACACGGAGAATAAAACCAACAATTCAAGACTCGTGCGAACATTTTAGAATTTAGCAACTGAAGCTCGAGAAGCAAACACAAGGGTCTAACCTACTTGGACTTCAGACGTTATGTCTTTGATATAAAAAAGTGCAAGATGTGCAAGAAACAAGGCCATAATGTTCTAACAAGATTAGGCCGCATCTAAAAAGACAGAGTTGAATTGCTCTGACAGAGGAGAGATTGATTGTATGAATAAGAAAAATGTCATGTCTTTTAGGAAAAATATCATGTTTGTTTGGAAGAAGAACTAAAATTAAAATCGTTCCATATGACTTGAGTGTTGCATAAGTTGGGATACAAAACGAATATCCAGAAATAAATCAGACGATAGCCCTATGCATGATCTAAACTGAGTTGAATAGGGGTAACGACAATTGAAGGGTAAAATATCTTATTTTGAAAAAGTTATACCCACATGAGAAAAGTTAAGATGGAACATCGTTTGAGAAGAAATTACGCCATTAGCTATGACTGATGATAATAATAGATCAGTTATGTTATGTAATCAATGGATGCAATATTCCATTTAGGCAAAATAGGAGATGGTGCCTCTGGAACACGAAGGTAGTTTGTTCAGGCCCAAAATTAGTGTGATTTGAGCCTAAGAATAGAAGTCTAAGAAATGCCCTAAAATTGATTATATTAGGCGTGGAGTGATTTTGAAAGAATATGTCATGAGTACTTTGAAATAAATAGCAAGCAAATAAATATAGATATGTAAGAGAGAAGGTAGACACAAATATAAACGTCTAAATAAGCCTTTATGGGGATGACAAGAGAGATAAGGATGCTTTGAATAAGTTAGACCTATCCCTCCTAAATTTGATAATTGAAGACAACAGTCAGCATATTATCATATTTTTTTCCAAATAATGCACATAAGGTATGAAATTGTCACTTGAGATTGTAAAAAAATCCCATTAGACTTTGGGCAAGGTTATCTAAATGGACTTAATACACCAAGGGTACTTATCCATCCTAGGTTCAACATAATGCATACATAGTTTCCACCAGAGTAGGTTTCTAAGGGGTCTAAACTGGTACTCTCAAGTAGACAACTTGAGAGGGAAAGGCACGGGACTGTCGATTGCACCGCTGATTGACTAGTCTACCGCTAATAAGCCTTTCTGATTTGACAATGATATTTACGGAAAGCGCGGACACTCATCAAGTGCCGCTATGTTGATAATTGGCACGAGTGGAACATGATATTGAAAACATGCTTATGCTTTTGAAAACATGTAGTAAAGTAGTTCACATGGTGAAAGCACATAATAGTAGTATTAAATATTGCGACAAATATAAGCGAGAGGGAAAGGGAAAAGAAAAGACAAAGGGAAAAAGGTTAGCATACTTCACAAAAAAATCGAAAACATAATTAAATGAAGCGAATAAAGGAGATGGGGAAGGGAGGTTCATGATGTAGCAATTTTGAGCAAATAAAGGGACGGGGAAAGGGAGGTACATGAAAGAAGTCGAACAAGCAATCCAATAATCCACACAAAACAAAATTCATTATGGTAAGAGCCTTAGTATATCCCCAGCAGAGTCTCCATGCTGTCGTGCCCCGTTTTCTCGCGAAAGCGGGCCTCGACGTATGACAACTTTTTAAAGGAGGTATTAAAAGAGGAGAGTCGCCACCTAACTATTTTTAAAGTACATTAGGGCACCTATTTGTAAATAACTCTATTTTAACTAGTCAACGTCACCAAAGATCAGGTAAGGGCTCAAGTTACCTCAAAGAAAAGGTGTTAGGCACTCCTTGAGGTCTACAACCGTGGGTCCCGGCCGAACTTAAGATTATGTGGATTACGATTAAGCTAGGTGATCAAGTAAACAAAGGGAATTCAGAAGTCAAAGAACTTTATTACAACATATAGAGAGGAGGGGGGTCCTAAGTTTTTTAGCCTAAAAGATCACCCCATGCAACATAAATAATACTTCGTAATGGGTGTTACTCATATTATTCAGCGGGCACAGACTATCATCTCCTGCTACCCGATTACTATGTTAAAGTTGTTACCTAAAAGCGTTCCCATTCAATTATAATTTTTACCTTATGCGTGCACTACCCGTCCCATACCTATGGTCCAGGAGGTATTGGACCTTACTTTAGATAGTTCTAGACCTCACTTATGCTGCTCAAAAATGTCAAAACTAGGCGACAAACGAAACACATTGGACTTCACATATATGCTGACAAGGCTCAAGTTTGCCTCCACACTTAAGCAACAAATGCACGCAAGACAAATTGTATGTTGAGCAGTTCAGAATTAAGAACTTAGATCCCTATAGACATGATTTCTATGTGACAAGGAGTTAGGGCATGCAAGCAGTTTCAGAAACCAAGCATCACCCATAGACATGATTGTACAGTTATCGCATATTGATTGTTGAAATTGTAGATTTCCAGTTATTAATCCTGTAGATGTTGCGTCTAAATGATTTATGTAGTAAAGATAGTGGAATCTATCGTGAGAAACCCAGAATTACTCACACTTTTGATAGTGGTCTAAGTGAACAATAAACAATGTTGAGAGAAGCATTATTAAGGCGAATTATGGTATCCTATAGGCAGGATCTTTAACGATTAGCACTTGGAACTGATTTTATTGTTATACTTAGTCCTATAGGCATGGTTTCTAGTGAAAAGTGCGATACAATAGCAAATGAAATGATCCAAATCTTATAAGCATGATTTCTAGCAATGCAAATTGAAGGAAAGTTCAACGATATTTATTTCCTATGGGCATGTTTTCTAATAACATGTAGCAACAAGGATAATTGAAGCATTTGAGCTCATGCTTTGCTAGTAGACAAATAGTGTGAGAGCGTGCTTCTCCTAATAGCATGATTTCTATAGTGTACATAGAGAGTGAACGACATATATAACAAATACATTATTAAGTCCTACAGGCATGTTATCTACCTATCGCATGTAAATATTAAAATCTACCCCATTTCCTTTTACTAACAACCCCAATTGTTTATACAAAGATTATTACAGGCCCAATGATGAGTAAAAGTAACAGCGTTACATAACCGTAATAATAGGCCCACAACAGGCCCAAATAAAAATAAATACCCAGCATTACCCGGGCCTTCAATAACTCTTACACAGCTTACCCAGGCCTTCAACGAAGAGCCACATTCAATACACGACTCAGGGATCCATCGAGGAGTCCAATATCAATTTACTCAACCACAACACCAAGTGTTGCATCACTTGAACCAACCAATTCAGGAACACAACACATAACAGGGGGAAGTAGAATGATTAGGAACAACTTTGAGATTGAGGAAGTGACTAAGGACTAAGCCCTAGTGTGTCAGAGTTCACAAGGGCCTCAATTGGACCCCGAAAAGTGCTCACACTAGGGAGGCCGACAATAGAACCTAGATAGCCTTGGCTTTCAGCCGGCTAAAAATGAGGAGTTCAGAATAGCATGAGTAGCAAGTAAGGAGAGTGGATAGTGATGGAGGGGCAAAAGTTAGGTGATACACTTATACTTAAAATAGACATAGCCAAGTTGAGCATACAAAGCAGCTAATCAAGCAGATCATAAGACTTTATTCAGTAGAACTTTAACATTTAGCAAAGTAGCACATAATAAATACATATTGGTAGAGTTAGGGGGAGGAACAGGTTTGCAAAGTTTGACAGAAATTAACACTAACAGGTTGAGACTTAAGAAGTCCAATTTAGGCTAAGTATACATCTTAGCATCATAAGACAAATATGTTAATTCTCATCAAAAGTCAAGGCGGCATTGAAACACGTATTATGACAGGCCAAGTAATCACTAAAGGAACATGGAAGCAAGACATACTATGAAGCATATTACCAAGGAAGCAAGATCATAGTTGAGGCAAAATGGAATGTTTATCTTAAAATCCTAAGTGATGTTAGGGATCAGGATAGCAAGGAAACATGTTTAGAGTAAACCTTAAAGTAGTGTTCCATATAGTTGTGGCTACTACACAAAGAACAGTCAATCAGACTCAAGACTCAACACTAAATGATTCATTCAAAGTAGAGGGAGGTTTCCATAGAGTTGTAGTAGTATCCAAAGCAAGGTATGAAGAAATACTATAACTAACAACATATAGTCACAACAGTCAGATTCATATCAAAATAGGCACGCATTGAAGCTCAAAATTGAAACACATTCAGATGCCAGAGGTACATAACTGATTCCAGAAGAAAACAAAGAACCAACATAGAAGTGCAGACCATAATTAAGAACACATACTAGCCTAACACAAACTAAGGACAAAGCAGTAAACTATCTCATGCATTCAACTATCATAGGATGACAAAGGAGTATTGAGCATTATCATAATAGGGCAATATCAGGGATTTACAACTAAATCATACTCATATAATTCAAACACATATAGGTATGCAGAAGGAAAGAAAGAAAATTAACATTACAAGGGTTAAAAGCACTAACCAATAGCAACATTATACGAGCAAAAGAATAGTAAAGAGCTTAATAGCAAGAACCCCATATCTCGGATGCTTTAGAGTTCACAAGAGCCTCGAGAGGGGCTCCAAGCAGTTCTTGCACCGGAGGAGGTCGTTTAATGGCCTTGGATTTCAGTCGGCCTAGAATTCAACAGTTTTATAAAATATTCGAGTGTAACAGAGTGAGTGAGTAAGTGAAAGGGGAGAATAATGAGAATAATCGCAGTGATTGGGTCCGTCAAAGGCGATTATGGGAGAGGTTTATATAGTAGTAGAAATTGAACAAACAAACAAAGAAATATAATCTATCAAACACAAAATAAGGAAAGAAAAGCATGCAGAATCGATTAGAATCAATTTAGGAGAAAATCAGGCAAACCCTAGTTTGACCAGAATCACAGACTGGCCGGAGATCTTGTTAAATCGGGCCCGTGTAATCTTTCCATAGACGTATATGGACAGAAAACTGTCCTAATATTACTGAATAAGTTTAATCCCTCTTGATTTGGGAGACAGATACTTGCCAGAATTGGGTAAGTACCAAGTAATACCATGTTTATGCAAGTAACAACGATATAATCCCAAAAAGGTAAGCAAATTAGTGTAAGAATCCATGGATGGATTGGATTAGGAAAAGAACTGGAGGCGGCAACTAGGGTTTGTGAAGAGAGGAGAAGGTTCGAGAGGATTTGGGCACGGCAGACGGTTGAAATAAGGGTTAGGGTTTGGGTGAGGTTAATTTAAAAGGAGAGGATGAATGTGGGTCGTTGATCTTGAAAGATCAACGACTAGGATTAAAAATTTGAGTGGGGTGGATCATGGAGACGGGTGCCGAATGGGTCATTTGGTTTGGGTTGGGGCTATTGGGCTAAGGTACTTGGCCTTTTGGTCCGAAAATCGGCTTAAAAACTTGGCTAGCTATTAAGTACACTCAATTTATTAAAAACAATGGCTAGTAAATAATTAAATAAAATATTTTTTATGCACTAAAATAATTTAAAACAATTATTTAGCATTGTAAAAATATAAAATACTATTTTAACACAAATAATATAAATAAGGAGTCTTTGTATATGAATATAGGCTATTATAGCAAAATTAAATAAATATCTTTAAAATGTAAAAATAATTATATGAAATGAAGTGAAAAAATATTTTGAGACATGTATGAGGATGCAAAAATAGTAATTTGGATGGTTAAGTCATCACAANGAGATTCATATCAAAATAGGCACGCATTGAAGCTCAAAACTGAAACACATTCAGATGCCAGAGGTACATAACTGATTCCAGAAGAAAACAAAGAACCAACATAGAAGTGCAGACCATAATTAAGAACACATACTAGCCTAACACAAACTAAGGACAAAGCAGTAAACTATCTCATGCATTCAACTATCATAGTATGACAAAGGAGTATTGAGCATTATCATAATAGGGCAATATCGGGGATTTACAACTAAATCATACTCATATAATTCAAACACATATAGATATGCAGAAGGAAAGAAAGAAAATTAACATTACAAGGGTTAAAAGCACTAACCAGTAGCAACATTATACGAGCAAAAGAATAGTAAAGAGCTTAATATCAAGAACCCCAGTTCCCCGATGCTTCAGAGTTCACAAGAGCCTCGAGAAGGGTTCCAAGCAGTTCTTGCACCGGAGGAGGTCGTTTAATGGCCTTGGCTTTCAGTCGGCCCAGAATTCAACAGTTTTACAAAATATTCGAGTGTAACAGAGTGAGTGAGTAAGTGAAAGAGGAGAATAATGATAATAATAGCAGTGACTGGGTCCGTCAAAGGCGATTATGGGAGAGGTTTATATAGTAGTAGAAATTGAACAAACAAACAAGGAAATATAATCAATCAAACACAAAATAAGGAAAGAAGAGCATGCAGAATCGATTAGAATCAATTTAGGAGAAAATCAGGCAAACCTTAGTTTGACCGGAATCATAGACTGACCAGAGATCTTGTTAAATCGGGCCCGTGTAATCTTTCCATAGACGTATATGGACATAAACCGTCCCAATATTACTGAATAAGTTCAATCCCTCTTGATTTGGGAGACAGATACTTGCCAGAATTGGGTAAGTACCAAGTAATACCATATTTATATAAGTAACAACGATATAATCCCAAAAAGGTAAGCAAATTAGTGTAAGAATCCATGGATGGATTGGATTAGGAAAAGAACTGGAGGCGACAACTAGGGTTTGTGAAGAGAGGAGAAGGTTCGAGAGGATTTGGACGCGGCGGACGGGTGAAATAACATTTCATGCTCAGACGGATGGACAGTCCGAGCGCACTATTCAGATATTGAAAGATATGTTACGCACTTGTTTTATAGATTTCGGGGGTTCTTGGGATCAGTTTCTTCCTCTAGCAGAGTTTGCCTACAATAATAGCTATCAATCGAGCATTCAAATGGCTCCGTATGAGACTTTGTATGGGAGGCGATGTTGTTCTCCAGTAGATTGTTTTGAGCCGAGGGAGGTTAGGCTATTAAGTACTAATTTGGTTCAGGATGCCTTGGAAAAGGTTAAATTAATTCAGGAACATCTTCGCACGGCGCAATCGAGGAAGAAGAGTTATGCTAACTGGAAGGTTCGTGATGTTGCTTATATAGTGGGAGAGAAGGTACTGCTCAAAATTTCACCTATGAAGGGTGTTATGAGGTTCGGAAAGAAGGGCAAGTTGATCCCTCGGTATATTGGGCCTTTTAAAATACTTGAGAAGGTTGGAGATGTGGCTTATGAACTTGCTTTGCCACCTAGTCTATCGGGCGTTCACTTAGTGCTTCATGTATCTATGCTCTGGAAATATGTCGGAGATCCGTCCCATATTTTGGATTTCAGTACAGTTCAGTTAGATGGTAATCTGACTTATGATGTGGAGCCGGTGGCAATTTTAGATCGGCAGGTTCGAAAGTTGAGATCAAAGAACAAAGCTTCAGTGAAATAGCAGTGGAGAGGCCAGCCAGTCGGAGAAGCTACTTGGGAACTGAGAGGGAAATGCGGAGCAAATATCCACACCTATTTGAGGCTCCAGGTATGATTCTAAACCCGTTCGAGGACGAACGTTTGTTTAAGAGGGAGAGAATGTAACGATCCGGCCGGTCGTTTTGAACAGTGCAACCCCGTTTCCCCTATTTACTACTAAATTTATGCTTATAGTTGTTATGTGACTTGCCGGGGTAATTGTTTCGGGTCCGGTGAGGTTTTGAAATAAATTGGGACACCTAGTCTCCAAGATGAAAACTTAAGTTAAAAAGGTTGATCGGATGCTGACTTAGGTGTAAACGAACCCAGAATAGCATTTTGATGATTCCAATAGCTCTGTATGGTGATTTTGGACTTAGGAGCATGTCCGGAAAGTTATTTGGAAGTCCGTAGTGAAATTAGGCTTAAAATTGATAAAATAAAAATTTTTGTTTGGAAGTTTGACCGGGGAGTTGACTTTTTGATATCGGGATCGGAATCCAATTCTGAAAATTTTTATAGCTCCGTTATGTCATTTATGACTAGTGTGCAAAATTCGAGGTCAATCAAAATTGATTTGATAGGTTTCTACATCGAATGTAGAAGTTAAAATTTGTTAGTTTTCGTTAAGCTTGAATTGGGGGGTGATTCGTGCTTTTAGCATTGTTTGATGTGATTTTAGGTTTCGACTAAATTCGTATGATGTTTTAGGACTTGTTGGTATAATTGATTGAGGTCCCGAGGGCCTCGGGTGGATTTCAGATGGGTAACAGAGTTTAATTTGGATATTTCAAGAATGTTTCGACGTCGTTTCTTCAAGAATAAATTGTATAACATTAAGAAAATGAGATCCAAATTCAGTTTTGATTGAAGTATTAGATCCGTATTGAAATTTTAGAGCCATAGCAAAAAGAATCGTCGAATTCAGATATTGTATGGGAGAGTTATGTCTATTTTCGTGTAGGAGAAAAAAAATAATTTCCCGTCGCCAGCGTCCAGGGTAGCGTGGGCCGCTAGCCCTGGAGCTGGAATGTTTTTTAGATACTGGAAACAAGCAGCGCCCCACGCCACATGTGGCGCCCGAATTGTAAAACTCTATTAAACGGGGGGTCTTTTTGGCCATTTTGACATAAACATAGTTGGGGAGCTCGGTTTGAGCGATTTTCAGAGGCAAACTTCACAAATTAGACTGGGGTAAGTAATCTTAACTTAATTTGGTCCGTTATTCATGAATCTAATATTATTTCCAGCACTTATTTCATGATTTGGGGGATTAGGATAGAGATTTTCCCAAAAATTGATTTGAGATTTGGAGGTCGAGTTGATGTCGGAATTTGTTAAAATTGATATGGTTGGACTCGTGATTTAATGGGCGTTCATATTCCGTAACTTTAGTCAGGTTCCGAGACGTGGGCCCCACTGGAGATTTTTGAGTTAATTTCAAATTTTGTTGGAAAATTAGTATTTTCATATGGAATTAATTCCTATAAATTTGTGTTGATTGTATCGAATTATTTTGACTAAGATTTGAGGCGTTCGGAGGCCGAATCGCGAGGAAAAGGCTTATTGGAATAAATAATTGCTCGGATTGAGGTAAGTAATAGTTCTAAATTTGGTCCTGAGAGTATAAAACCCCGGATTGTATGATATGTGATTGGTTTTGAGGTGACGCATATGCTAGATGACGTGCGTGTAGGCGTGCACCGTAAGAATTGTGACTTGGTCAATTTCATAGAACTGTGTAGTTGAATAATCTGTTGATATCCATATATTTTCCATATATTAGAGAAATCGGACTATAAATCATGTTTAAATCATGTGTTGACACTGTAGGGACCCACAGAGGTCGTGTACATGTTGAATTATCTGCTAAATGGTTATTTTGTACTCAGTCACAGTTTTACTTGCACATTACATCTCAGTCTCTATTGTTCATTATTGATGCATCATATCATTGCTGTTTGGGTTGCTTATCATGATTTCTGAGAGCCCGATAGACTGGAGAGGTTGATGACTGAGTGAGGCCGAGGGCCTGATTGTGAGGATATTTATGGGATCGGGTTGCACGCCACAACGTGTTTCATTGTTATATGCCATGATTGGCTTGTTATAGCGCTTGGGCTGAAGGAGTCCCTCTAGAGTTTGTACACACCCCCAGTGAGCGCAGGTACCTACTGAGTGTGAGTGCCGAGTGCTGAGTGATTGAGAGAAATGAGTGACTGTGAGGAAAGAGTGATTGTGAGGTTGGAGTGAATAGGAGGACTGAGTGACTGTTGATATGAGAGGATGTATTGATTTCATTATTTTTGCACTTCAGCTGTCATATATCACTGTTTTTGGAAAAATTCCTGAGAGATATTATCTTCTGTTTCAGTTGAACCTGATATGAAATTACTGTTTGGGTCTTGAATGTTAAACTTGAAAGCATGCCTACCTTCTTATGTTGGGAATTACTGTAATTGGACTTAGCTGTGAAGCTCGTCACTACTTTCAGTTCTTTATTTAGTATTGTTACTTACTGAGTTGGTTGTACTCATACTACACCCTGCACTTTGTATGCAGATCCAGGTGTTCCCGGACACAGTGGGTATTGATTCCTTCGCACATTTGATTTTTCGGAGATTCTGAGTTGCCGGTATTTGATCTCAGACTATTATATACCGTATTTTCCAGACTTGTGATGTATAGATGCTCATGTACTCTGTGACACCCCGATAGTTGGGAGTTCCGCGTTATGTTTTGGGTTTTCTATCCCGTTTATGAGAACTTTTGTTATTAAATCTGTTTCTAATTCATTCTTGTTAAAAGTGTTGGAAATATTTGTGAGAAGTCGGCTTACCTAGTACTACTTTAGGCGCCATCACAACAGGTTAGGATTTTGGATCGTGACAACTAAAATAAAACAAAGATAATAAGGGGTGAGAATGATTTTAAGTACGGGGGATTCGGATGAGGTGGGTAAATAAGTTAGATCAGGTGGGGTTTAATAAAAAATGGGGCAGTTTATTTTAGTACAACCAGGGCGTGCCATATGTCATTTTATTTTGAGGAGGGATTTAATGGGTAAGAGATATCAACCCACACATATAACGGCAGGGGTATGAATACTAAGAAAGTGAAACAGAGGGTATGATAACTTATTTTCGATAGTAAAGGGATATATATTACCCTTTTCCGTAAAACAAATGAGAATGTACATTTATTGACCAGGAACGAGTACACTTATTTACCCATAGGTATTATGGGTAAATACTTACATGCATTGTATGTTTATACCTAATTAAACTAATTTATTATGGTTATGTGATAAATTAAAATGAGAATGTACACTTATTGACGAGGTTGACTTGAAAAATATAACCATTTGATTCCTTTTTATGGTAAAAAAGATGGTATTTTTTTTTTGTTTCTTTTGGATGATTACGAAATTTTAACTAAACACCTCTATTTGATAGCATGTTTAATTGTATAACCACCATCTATAAGTTTGAGCAGTTAGAAATATTAAGGATAAAATAGTAAAAAAATTCAAACTAAAAGAATAAGCTGAAAAATTATTAGTTAAGGGTGACTAACTTATGATTTTTGGATGATTTAATTTTAACTTATAAGCATTTGAATTTTAGGCGTTTACCAAACGCAAAGTAAACCATAATATGATAATAAGTCAGTTTGACTATCTTAACCAGTAGACAATGTTAGATAATATTTAAGACAAATTTAGTAATGAATCTATAGCAAACGTTGTTTACTTGATTAAAAGATAAATTGATCCTCATCAACAATAAATAAAATAAATAACTTAGTATAAAATAATACAAATTTAATCGATAGATACCATCTTTTACTATTTTTTTGCTCGTGATTTAAACGATTCCAATAATATTATTTCCATTGGCATAGGAATATACTTTTGCCGTTTTTGCACTATTGAGGACTCCTAATAAGTTTGAAGTTCCATATGAGGGCAAATTTACTTGAAGATTACTCCAATAAAACTTCTTGGAACATACTCCACTCATATATATAACGTATGCCTATAAAAAGAATCATATATATCACGTATCTCATTAATTAAGAAAATCGACATGGCTGGTTAGCATTGTTTTTAAACCTATATATTTGTTATTTGATTCTGTTCCTTGATTTTCTCCTCTTTATATTCTTGTGATCTTCTCTTTAATTTTTTTATGTTCGTTGTTAAATATTTATGTGGAGGATCCACCTTGCGAGATACAGTTCGCGTGAATCCAATAACTTTTGTTCAAACAACGTATATGTATTCAAAAAATTCACTAAATATCTATAAATATTTTAATGTGAAGTCACTTACTATTAAAAATTTACTTAAGGTCATTAAGGGAGCCCATAAATATCAAATCCTGAATCCGCCTCTGATGCGATGGCTCCTTTACATACTTTTATTGTTTTGATCTAACATTATCCACTAACTAATTTTATGCCAGATGACAATCAGAATTCTAGAAATTCCAGTGATGGTGTTTTATGAGGTATGTTATAAAAGAGTTCCGTTGTAACATTATTAATGCCTTGTCTTTTAAGATATATTCATAATTTACAAGGACAATCAAAAATAAAATATAATTAACTAGTAAGCTCATCTGCATAAATCTTTTTCGTAAGATCTTCTATAGATTTTAACAATTTATAGATCTTCAATAACTAATCTTTATTCTCTTGTTTATGATATTATTTTCTAATAACCAAATATTTTTTTTTAACAATTTTTGTTTAGAAATAGAAAAATACAAAGAGTTTTCTAATGGTACTTTGTTTTGTATTAGGTTTGTCATTTGGAGCTGCTTCAGCAATGGCTTCTGAATATGTCTGTATAATTAATATCTATAACATAGACTTAATTTTATTAAGATAATATCATCCACATTCATTACTAACTGCCACCACCGCATACAATTATTAACTACCACTACCACCATACTCACGTGCCTTCTAACCTACAAATTCAATGTCTTCCACATGACATGTCAAGCCCAAACCAGATAAGTACCATAAATCAGGATTAGTTATGACCAGTGTTTTAAAAGGCGTGAGCGTAAGACGCGGCGTTTTACATATGTCTCAGCGAGGCGTAATCCCCATAGGTATTTAATTTTTAATATTTTATAAAATAATAGGATGTAAAAGAAAAGGAGAAAAAAATGACAACAGGTTGTAATAATAACAAAACAAATAGCAAAACTAATATGTGCAATTGGTTTTGAACGGTGGAACAAGTTACGGAATTTGTAATATGCAAATTGTAAATCTATCCCTTTGATTGGTTGGAGGAACAGTTCCTCACTGCTATAAAAGGAGCCTTCGGCTATTCATTTCAAGTATACCAAAATCAGAAAGCGCAATAGATCGTAAAGAGAGTAATCCACAGATTGTAGTCTGTGAGATAAATAGAGGGTGAGAGTAATATTATAGTGATTTATTTAAAATAAAGAGTTTTATTTCTTTTGAAGGCGTAGTAGTCTCTTGACACTACCAAATTGTAATATTATAATAATATTATATTACTCACCTCAGGTATTGTATTTTACCCCGTTAAAAGATTTGGTATTGTTGTTACTCTCTTGTATTATTATTATTTACCGTGGATATTATTCCTGAGAAGAATATTAATTTTCCCAACAATGTGGTATCAGAGCCATGTCGAGTAATTATCCGCTGTCTTTTCAGTACCCCCATCTCATATAAGATAATTATGAGAAATAGTGTCTACGTATGAGAGCCATTCTTGGCTCTCAAGATGTGCGGAAAATTGTAGACAGATATTATGCAAAACCTGATAATGAGGAGGCTCTGCCTCAAAATGAAAAATATGTCTTGGCAAAGACAATGAAGAAGGATTAACAAGCCCTCACGCTCATCCACTAATGTTTGGATGATGCCATGCTTGAGAAGGTGGCCGATGCTACCACCTCAAAGTAAATTTGGGAGATTTTATAAAATTCTCTCCAAGGAGTTGATAAAGTGAGGAAGGTAAAACTTCAAACTCTAAGGGTTGATTTTGAAGTTTTAAAAATGAAGAAATCTGAATGCATTTCAGATTATTATTCAAAAGTGAAGGCTATTGTGAATCAATTAAGAAGATACGGGGTGGACATGGAAGATGTCTGTGTGGTAGAAAAGATCCTTCGCACTTTAACACCTAAATTTGATTTTGTGGTGTGTGCTATTGAGGAATCTAAATATTTAGACTCAATGACGGCGGAGCAATTGGAGGGTTCTTTACCGGCCCATGAAGAAAAGATCAAGATGAAACAAGAAGTGTTGCTGGAGCAACTTCTTAAAACGTAGGCATCCTTTAAGGATTATGGAGGTGAAATGAGCTATCAATGGGATGGATGAGGACGAGACCGTGGAGGTCATGGAAGATGAAGAAGTAATGGTAATAACTTCAACAATGAAGTTAAAATCCACCAAACATTCAGAGGCCGTGGTCGTGGACAAAGAGGAGGAAGAAGACGTGGCTACTATCAAGAAAATAATGGACAAAGGTATGACAAGTCAAAAATTGAGTGTTATAACCGTCATAAATTAGGCCTTTACTCTTGGGATTGTCGTAGCAGTGTTGAAGAGAAAGCTAACCTTGTTGATAACAAGAAAGAAGAAGATGGGTCAACATTGTTATTGGCACTCAAAGAAGAAGACATGGAAGATTGTAGCTCGTGGTATTTGGACAATGGAGCAAGAAATCATATGTGTGGATTCAAAGACAAGTTTGTCGAGATCAAAAGATCGGTGAGAGGTAATATGTCTTTTGGAGATACCTCAAAGATTCAAATCGAAGGAATATGTTCGATTCTGATCTCCTGTAAGAAAGGTGGCCACAAGTTAATTCTAAGATATTTATTATATACCAAAATTAAAAATATTTTGAGTTTGGGCCAATTTCTTAAAAAATAATATGAGATCCACATGAAAAATATGTATTTTTGACTTAGATATTTAAGTGGAATTCTAATTGATAAAGTTCATATGGAAAAGAATAATTTAATTTCTTTGAATCTTAAGACAATCGATGTAAAATGTTTAAAGGCTAACGTGCAAGATGAATCATGGTGTTGGCACATGCGATTTGGGCACTTGAATTTTGAAGCGCTCAAATCAATGGGAGAAAGGAACATGGTTTATGGGATACCATAAATCAACCATCCCAATCAATTGTGTGAAGCTTGTCTTCTTGGAAAACATGCCAGGAGGAGTTTTCCGAAGGAGTCCATGTCAAGAGCAACCATGCCACTCCAACTTGTTCACACTGATGTATGTGGTCCAATCAATCCACCTTCCTTTGGTAAAAGTAAGTACTTTCTGCTATTCATTGATGACTTTAGTAGAAAGACTTGGGTTTATTTCTTTAACCAAAAATCTGAAGCTTTTGCTGCTTTTAAAAATTCGAAGTAATTGTGCAAAAAGAAAGTGGCTATGAAATAAAAGCTTTAAGGTCCGATAGAGGAGGCGAATTCACTTCAAAAGAATTTAATGACTTTTGTCAGTCTCATAGGATTCGCTTCCTCTAACAGTACCTTATTCACCCCACAAAATGGAGTTGTGGAGAGAAAGAATTGAACGATTCTTAATATGGCTAGATGAATGTTAAAAGCTAAAAGTATGCCCAAGGAATTTTGGACCGAATCTGTTTCTTGTGTAGCTTATTTGAGCAACAGGTCTACAATAAGAAATGTTAGAGATTAAACTCATCAAGAAGCATGGAGTGGAAGAAAGCCAAGTATCAAGCATTTGAGAATCTTTAGGAGCATAGCATATGCTCATGTGCCATAGCAAAGGAGAGCGAAGCTTGACGATCGAAGTGTCAAGCATGTGTTTGTTGGCTATGATACGAGTTCAAAAGGCTACAAATTATACAACCCAAGCAACGGCAAGGAGGTGCTGAGTCGTGATGTTGAATTTGATGAAGAAATGAAAGTGGCGGTTCAAATCCCACTCTGAACGGTCTTGATTCGGCACGGAGTATAGATATATATGTGAAAATTACTAAAATTTTTAAAAAGAATATAATTTTGAACTTATAATTTTAAAAGTGTAGTGGGTTCATGGTAAGAAGAGATTAAAGTTAAACTCGTCAAATATAAATTCTAGATACACTTCTTCACAACAGTGCATCCATCCTCTTGAAATCTTGGATCCGCCTCTTGCCATATAAATAAGATGATGTAAAAGAAAAGGAGAAAAAAATAACAACAAGTTGCAATAACGGAAAAACAAATAAACCAATATGTGCAATTGGTTTTGAACGGTGGAACAAGTTACTGAATTTGCAATACGCAAATTGTAAATCCAGCCCTTTGGTTGGTTGGAGGAACGGTTCCTCACTCCTATAAAAGGAGGCTTCGGCTATTCATTTCAAGTACACTAAAATCAGAAAGCACAATAGAGCGTAGAGAGAATAATCCACAGATTGTAGTCTGTGAGATAAGTAGAGGGTGTGAGTAATATTATAGTGAGGTGTCATGACCCGCCACATCATCATGCCACGTAGGTGCCACTTGGCGTATATATTTGCTATGTGAAAAGCTTACATAGGAAAGAGGCTAGAACTTGTAGGAAAGTTATAGAGAAATATAGAGATTTCCCTAGGAAGACCATAGAACCTTATGAATTTGCTAGGAAAATTCTTGAAAGATTCTAGCTATGTAGAGAATTCTAGAGAGGGGTCTTACCTGTAAATAATAAGGGACTTGTGTAATAATTATTATTTAATCACTAGCCCCTAGGAGACTAGTGTATAAAGGAGGACATTCATTTGTAATTCATCAAGCAAAATAATCAAGTTCTCTCTAATACAAAAGCTACATTTGATAATTCTCTTGTGTTCTTCCTACCATTCTTTTAGCGATCTTGAGTTTGGTAAGGCTGATTTGGCATAGCAAGAATGTGAGCAAGTTATGCAAGATCACGAGCGAGTTGTCAAGTGCCGCTCGTGTACTTAGTTAACAACTAAGGACGTGACAGAGGTATTTAAAATAAAGAGTGTTATTTCTTTTGAAGGTGTAGTAGTCTCTTGACACTACCAAGTTGTAATATTATAGTGGTATTATACTACTCACCTCGAGTATTGTATTTTACACCGTTAAAAGATTTGGTGTCGTTATTACTCTCTTGTGTTATTATTATATACCGTGGATATTATTTCTGGGCGGGATATTATTTTTCCCAACAGTTAGTACTCCTTCCATTTCAATCTAAATGATATATTTTCCTTATTAGTCCGTTCCAAAAAATGACACATTTCTATTTTTAAAAACAGTTTAACCTTAAACTTTTCATTTTACCCACTTTACCCTTAATGGGAAGTTTTTATAGCCATACAAATATTATGGCCCCGCAAAGCTTTTGCCTCTCAAACTTTTAGGACCACATGTTTCAAAAGCCTTCTTTTTTCTTAATATTTGTGCCAAGTCAAACTTACAAAATCTAAATTGAAACGGAGATAGTAGTAAATATAAACTCGTAACTTTGAAAAAATAATGAGTTCAAGGCTAAGAACACAAAAAGTTGAATTCATAGAGTTTAAATCGTAGATACGCCTCTATTGACGAGGCTCGCAAGAGATCAAGCGACAAAACATCATACCAAAGTAAGAAAAGGAAAGTTGCTGGGAGATAAATGACATTTTAGAACATATCGGGAGGTAAAACTTCTTAAGCTTATTCATAGTCCAAAAATAGTTTGCGTATTATTTCTGAGCAAACAACTGCGGGAAGGTAGCCTAATCCTTAAGGAAAGAACTTTATACAAATAAACTTGGTTGATCTCAGAGGTATTCAGGGGCGGTTTAAGGGAGGTTTAATAGAGCTTTAGCTTTTAGGCCCTCAAAATTTTGAGGTCCAGAAATTTTTATTTTCGCTTAAAAAATATTGAAATTTGTAGAAAAAAGAAAAAGTACAGAATTCTGGTAAAATACAAGAAAGAAGACTGTTTAATTTTTAAAAGTGGATATATTTTAGAACGTTGACTTAAACTAGTCAAATCTTTATAATATTAAATAATATTTCTTACAACAACATCGGACATATTATTATAGATACACGGCTAACATCTTATTAACTTGAAGTAAGTTTTACCGATATAAATAAAAAGATTACTATGTAAAGTTAACTACTTTATTTCTTTTAAGGATGTAGGGAAAAAAAGGCAACATTAATATTTTGCATATTTTGTGTATGTATGTGTCACGACTCAAAATCTAACTAGTCGTGATGGCACCTAACCCAACCCGCTAGGTAAGCCAATTATCAACTATCAAATTCAAATAACAATTATTAAAGCAATTTAAGTAAAGAAAAAAATCTGAATCTTATACATTCCCCAAGAACTGGTAGTACAAATCATGAGCTTCTAAGAATAGAGTATACAAAGATGGTATGAAGTAATATATCATCTGTTTGAAAAGTACATAAACTGAGTTTTTATGAATCTAAGGCTACCATGAACAAGGGGCAGCAACAACCGGAACGCAGGTACATCTTCAGATGCAACTCCCAACGAACACAGCAACATCAGCAGCCAACATCTGCACGCAAGGTGTAGAAGTGTAATATGAGTACAACCGTCCCCATGTACTCAATAAGTAACAAACCTAACCTTAGGTTGAAAGTAGTGACGACCAAGGTCGGGTCCACCACCAATAACCAACAACTGTTCATAACAACATAAAGCGAGTAATAAAATATGTAACTCAAAGAATAAATGCGCAGCTACATCATGATTTCTGAAAATAGTTATGTCTTTCCAGTGTATCAGTGAAAATCCAAATCGTTTACCAAAAATATAAGTAAATTTGAAAAACAGTAATTTTTTCCAAAAATAATTTCAACAATAAATAAGATGTTTCATTTTCTTTCCAGATAACCAGTGAAAAATGTATCACTATGCCCATATGCCAAAAATGTTTGAGAAGTCATGAATGACGTGATACCGTACAACATGAGAAAAATGCATCTCTATGCCTGTATGTCAAATGTGCATGTTAATGCGATGCAACTCAGTGATAAAATCATATGCATACTCTCAGAGTATCATTTCACTCAGTCTTCCCAATCACTCAGTCCTCACAGTCACTCCGTCCTTACAGTCACTCAGTTCTCCCAATCGCTCGGCACTCGGTACTCGGCACTCGCACTCAGTATGTACATGCACTCACTGGGGGTGTGTACAGACTCTGGAGGGGCTCCTTCAGCCCAAGCGCTATAATCTGCACGGACAACTCACATGCTATAGTATCAATATTTGTATCCGTATGGACAACTCATGTATCCGCACGGATAACTCACGTGCTATAATAAAGCCTATAAGGCATGCTACAGGCGGACAACCCCGATCTACATAATAATAAAGTATATAAAGCCAATATGGCATGCTGCAACATGCAGCCCGATCCCATAATTATCCTCACAATCAGGCCCCCGGCCTCACTTAGTCATCAATCTCTCCAGTCTCTCTGGCTCACAATATCATGAAACTAGTCCAAAATAATGATATGATGAATCAATAAATAGTAACAGAGACTGAGAGATGATATGAAGTAAATGAACATGATTGAGTATGAACTTTAATTTTAAACAAATAATTCAACAGTAATATGACCTATGTGGGTCTCAATAATACTGGCACATAACCTCAGCATGATTTTTAATATGATTCTCAGCTCACTTTCTTCAACGTATAAAACTACATAGAAAATGCCAAGATTATTTGACTACAAAATTTTACGGGACCAATTACATCACAATTTCTATAGTGTACGCCCACACGCCCGTCACCCAGCATGTGCGTCACCTTCAAACAATTCATATAATACGTATATTCAGGATTCATACCCTCAGCTCCAAGATTAGAAGAGTTACTTACCTCAACCTTCAAGCTCCGAAAATACTACAATGCTCCAATTGATTAAAATGTCCAAATATTACCCACAATTCAATACCTACCATTAGATATCTTAACTACATCAAAATAAAGACGAAAAGATTCATAAATATTCATTTAGGCTTCATAATTCGGCAACAAGCCTTCAACCATCCCAAATTATCCAATAGGCCCATCCATTAGCCTATTCAATTCCATTCTTATCATTTAATACTCATTTGGAGTCATTACTAATACTATGTTAATTACCCAACATCATTAAGTCACTATTCATTGTCTTCTCCAACAAAATCATATGTTCAAGAATACCCATTTCAAGAACTAGTGTTGTATGTTGTCAAAATGGTGATTCCCTATTCAATTTGTTCATCAATTAAGTTATCAAGTCTATTGAAATCATTAAAAACTCAAAACAATTCCTTTTATATCAATTCATCACTATTTATTTTTTTCTTTGCCCAAAATATCATTTTCAAAACCCTCCCTTAGGGTTCATACAATATCCCATCACAACTTCAAATAAAACTCATAAACATGCTACCCATACTCCAATATGACATATATATGAAGCTCAAGTGAAGGGATTACCTCTTGGTGGAAGAATCTAACTTTTTCTCGTTTTGGTGTTCTTGAAGATTCAACCCATTTCCTATGGATTTGATCCATAATAATGTTAGCATTATCACTAAATGATGTTATATAATCATTTTTGTACCAAAATAACTTACCTTGAAGTGTATCCATGGTGGAAGAGCTCCTCCTTCTCTCTAGAAATCCATTCCAAGATGAAGAACTAGCTCATTCTCTCTCTAAACCAACGTTTTTAAGCTCCTTAAAATGAACCTTGAAGCTGCGTAGCCTCCTGCGTATGCTACGCACAAAAGCTACGTAGGGTGGACTTCCATTCCCCTTCAACTGGAAGTTGCTGGATTTGCCTACACAATGGTGCGTAGGCTACGCAAGACTCGCGTAGCTGTTCTGTCACCCTTTAGTAAAAAGTTAATAACTTCTTGTAGGAATCTCCAAATGACAAACAGTTTAAAGCATTAGAAACTAGACATATAGACCTTTCTTTAGATAGGTTATACACCATATAAATCTTCATATCTTGAGAGTTATGCACGTTTGAAGTTAGGTCTTGTGCGAACTCGCTTGAAACTTTATCCCATCATATAATTTTCAACTTGACTTAGCCTTAGGGTTGTTCTTAGACCATAAACCATTCTTAATGCACCTCATACATATATTATCATGATCAATTGATATCATTCAAATTATCAATCTTGTTCATACCCGAATTAATATAATTAGCACCCGTCAATCTCCTTAATAGTCTTAAAACTGTTCGAAATATTTCCGGGGCGTTACACTCGGGGGAGTAGAGAGCCAAGAGCCATTCTTTCAGAGTAATGGGCTTTGTTTTCTCTCGTTTCACGTTGATAGTCCTTATGAATAAAACATTATATATATATATATATATATATATATATATATAATATTAACAAAATTCTCATGGCTAGAAATTAATAAAAAAATGGATTAATGTTCGAGTTAAGATAATAAAAAAAACAATTTAATTACTTTTCTCTCTTAGGGGATAATATAGTTTTGGCGTAATTGTTTGTTTTTGTGCTTTTAACAATCTTGGGTTGTGCATACTTTACGCATAAACTATAACAACCAAACTGCCAATATTCGAACCATTTAATATCAACAAACTTTCTTCTCATAAATTCTTTCCCTCCCAAATTGCTCTTTTCCTTTTTTTTCCCCCTTTCCTCTCCTTCCTTCTTTTTTCCTCCAAATTCTTCAGTTTCTTTCCTCTATCAATTATCTACTTTTTTTTAATAATGAAGGCTTTCGCTCATTTGTTTTAATAAAAAAAGGTGCATTTCCTCCTCTCTTTCTCATTTCTTTCCCCTCTCTCCCCCGTTTATATATTCCTTTATTAATTTGTATATTTTCCTGTGATGATTTCAAGAAATATGTGATATTGTCAGTGACGAAACCAAAACTTTTGTTACGATTGTTCAAAATTTAATATATACATAATTTTTTGGCTTGTATATGAAGCATACTTTATTATATACACAATGTATTTTTTTGACAAAGGTGCTCAATTGATCACCCTTCTGTCTTTGTGGCTCCGGCATTACCTGTTGGTTATAATTAACTTTAATAGTTGAAGAATAGAGAAATAATAATTTTTGTGTGGACAAATTAAAGAGCATGAAAAAAATAGTATTTTCTTTCGGAATTTTGTTAAGAACTTAACGAGATTTTTAGGAATGATTTTTTCGTCTTTTATTGAATTTAATAACATTTAGATTTATATGATGAGGTTTTCCGGAGAATTGTTAATTGAACATATTAGATTGGTTAAACTATTGTGGTTTAAGTTTGACTATTTGTCTTGTGATTGTTACAACTTAGCTAGCGTTTGGACATAGTTTTGATTGAAACTTGAAAAAAGAGTTTTTGAAGTTTTGTTGAAAAATAATTTTTAAAAGTTGAAGTTATGTTCGGACATGCATTTTATTTGAAGAAAAATTGATGTTTTATGAGTGGGAAAAAAAAATTCACCCAAAAACTGCCATAAACCAGCTTTTGAGAACTTAAAAATATTTTTCCCAAAACATGATCATATTTCATAAACAAACAATATTTTCAAAATTATTTTGAAAAAATGAAGCCGTTAATTAGTCCAACTTGTAAATCTTAGAGTTGTTAAGTATTAACCTGTTTATACATTTTGCAACAATTGCAGGTTCAAGATCTTGTCAAGGACTTTAGGCAAAGGAATGGCAACAAGGACAAGGGACATTGCCCCACTAGTAAAGGGTAAGAGAAGCATCAACATATCTAAAACAAAGTCTCTTGTCCACACACATAATGCCATTATTCCTACTGCCTCAAATAAGAACATCATCCCTAGCTATCTCAAATCCAAACCAGCTTCATCAAGTTATTCCAACATTCACCATAAACAAACTCTAAAGCATAAAACATCGTTCGATAAGCCTCCTTCTAGTCTTGATAATGTTCATGGCAAGAATGCAGCCTCGTCGAGTGATCCCAATATTCACAATAAACAAACTCTAGCTCGAAGAAGATCGTTGGATTATAAGGCTGCCCTATCTTCTAGTCTTGATAATATTAGAGGCAAGAAGCTAGTAGTCTCATCATCAAGTGTTCCTCCCAACATTCATAATACACAAACTCTAGCTCGAAGAAGATTATCGTTGGATCATAGACCTCCCTTATCTTCTAGTCTTGATAATACTCGAGGTAAGAAGCTACCCTCATCAAGTAGTGATTCCAACATTCACAGTAAACAAAGTCTAGCTCGAAGAAGATTATCGTTCGATCATAGGCCTCCCCTACATTCTGTTCTTGATAATAGTCCTCAAGGTAAGAAGCTTACCACATCAAGTAGTGATCCCAACATTCACAATAAACAAACTCTAGCTCGAAGAAGATCGTTCGATCATAAGCCTCCCTTGTCTTCTCCCCTGCTAAAAAACAGAACAATATCTCCTAATCCTAGGGAAAGAATTATCAAACCATCCTTATCATTTTCAGGTAAAAAGTCCACTTCCCAAAAACCCCTTATGAATAAATTGTCCAAATCACCTCATACTAGTACTAAGGATGTTATTGGGAAAAAACATACTCCTGGCCTCTATGCTAGGGCAGTGAAGCAAGATAGTCCTGCTGGTTTAACATCAAAAACATTTATAACATCGAGTTTGACAGATATAGTTGAGCATATTGATCCTCAGGGTGAAGAATTCGAACAAGAGGTAGTAAATAGTGAAAGTAATTTAGTCATTGATGAAGATAATGAAGAACTAAGTGAAATTGTAAACATCGATGAATACCTCAAGGCTGCTGAATCCTCATTATATGTTATCGAAAATCAAAAAGTCGTTAAGATGGAAATAGAAGAAGAAAAACTACTAGTTGAAGAAACAAGCATCAACAACCATAAAGAAGTAGAAGAAATCAAGGAGCCTAGTAAACTTGATGTTGAAGAGACAGAAAAACAAGAAAATGCAATAAGAGCATTGAATGAGAATCAAGAAAAGAAAGAGGAGGTTCAAGAAAGTGAAGTATTATTAAAAGAATTGGATAATTGTCAACAAGAGAAAGAGGAGGGAAAAGAAAATGAGGAAAGAGAATTGGATGTGGACATTAAAGAAGAGAAAGAGGAAAGTGAAGGAAGAAACAAAGGAAAGGAAGAGAACAAAATTAGCACTATGGCATTTGCAAAGCCTTATCTTCATTTGGTGCAAGGGAATAAGAAGGAAAGTGTAGTATCTAATGATGTAATTGAAGAAACTGCAAGTAAACTTAGAGAGCAAAGGAAGAATAGAGTGAAAGCATTGGCTAGTGCTTTTGAAACTGTCATTTCCTTACAAGATCACAGGTAAGTACATATACTTGTGTTGTTGTGTATAAGGACCATTCATTGTTGTAACTTGTATGCTTATAATTCCCCCAAAGAAGTGGATATTGTAACAAAAACAATTTGCTTTTTTTGGAGCAATAAAAAGAATTCATACATTATGCGAAAAAGTGGCACATTGTTATTTTCCAATTCTAATATTTACCGTCATATATAACGATGACAAGATTGTTTAAATTTTCATCTGGTAACTAGTCGAGCTCTGTTTGATCTCTCAAAGAAGAACCCGAATCAATTTCAGGTTATGATGTAGATTACATGAGTGATTTGGTTCTTAATTTTTCACCGCTCATTGAAGCTGATACAGAGGCATATTCAAGATATAGAATCAGAGGGTTCATAACGATTTTATTCTATTTTGTATGTGCACGTGCATGTTCAATTGGATCTGCCCCTGTCCTGATACCATTGATTCCTTAAGAAACTTATAAGCCATAACAAAAGATATTAACGATTAAATTGATTTAGGTTATGAATTCCTCTTTTAATCTTATTGTAGTATTAACCTATAAATAATATTCTCTCCATTTCAATTTATATGATGTAGTTGGACTTGACACAAAGTTTAAGAGAAAAAAAGAAAGACTTTTGAAATATGTGGTGCTAAAACTTAAGGGGCAAAATCTTAGTGGGGCTATAATATTTGTGTGACTATAAAAGCTTCTCATTAAAGATAAAATGGGTAGAATGAAAAGTTTAAAGTTAAATTATTTATAAATATAAAAATATGTCTTTTTTTTTTGAACGGACTAATGAGGAAAATATGTCATCTAAATTGAAACAGATGGAGTAGTTAGCAGACTTACGGGTTTCTCCTTGCGGGAGCAAATCGTCCGTAGCAACCACGACTCGATTTACTGGTAGTTGGGAATTCTCACAAGATGGATGAATTTCCTTGTTTTCACGGATCTGCTATTACCGGTGAAGTCTTTAAGTACTAAGGTGGGACTTGAGGAACTATAGTAGAACATAAAATTGTTTTAGCTTAGAAATAAGAGCCAAAGTTGAACCATTTGGTGATATTAGTCAATCGAAAAATCATGTAAAGAATGATTTTTACCAAAAATCATGTAAAGAAATTGACCTTGAGAGTTGAGAAAAACTCAAGGCAAGAATTGCCTTTACACCACACAAAGAGACAACACCACGTTTTCTCAAGTAATATTCGGTACATCAGCTTGTGACAAAGAAAATGAGTCTCTCGGCTAACTCAACCCTAAATATTAACTCATAAAATGAAAATTATCCAAAAACCATATAAAGATACAAGGATTGATCATTCCTTTGACTAACGTAGGACATTCTAACACATAACGTGAGATGTTATTATTAATCCTAGGGGTAAAATATCACTTGATATAGCTTTGAGCATGGCTTTGAAGTTACTAAACTTGGGCTCCAAGGACAAATCGTTCACTTAGTCCAACTTCAGACTAGGAATTCGATGGTTGGACATGGTCCATTGTCCCACAATAATAATATAGTATATTAATTAAGCTATTAATCTTGGGCTCTAAAGACAAAGTTTACTCTTGGTCTAACTTGGATTTAAAGGTTGAACCTAAGTCTACTTTCAGTCAATACATAATAGTGCAATATAATCCTAAGCTAGAAAGAACAAATAGAAAGAGATGAGTTCTTTTTTCTTTTCATTTCTTGGGTTAACCAAAGAGAAACTGTAATTCAGTACTTATAATAACAGTATCATGATCATGACAATAACAAAGGAAAATTTTAATTAAATAGCAGTTTGTTCAATAAACTTAAGATGTATATATTCTTTTGGCTGCAGAACTCATAAAGAAAGTGAAATTAAACAAAATAAATAAATAAATAAATAACAAATTACATTCTGCAAAAACTCTTAAACAGTCGATTACTTGCTCAACAAGAAATCTTCATAATCATGTGCAGTATCGAAGCTCCAAAGAAATCTGTCTTTCTAATCTAAGTTGTCTTCTAAAATTAACAATAAACACCTCCGATCTTCGATCAATGTCATTTTCATCATCGTTATCCACATTATCCCGAGCACCATTACTTCTGATTCTTCGAATAGAAGGACCATCCTGTTGTTCAAATTCATCAATGTCGCGAATTACATCATATAAGGAGCTGCTCTTACACTTTTTGAATAATTTTATAGGATGCTTCCTTCGAAAGCTAAGGATTTTTGAAGTTAATTTCCATTTATGCATGTTAGAACTAAGTAGAAATGTTATCTTCTTGGCTGCGTTTTTCATGATTGTTTTTAACAGTGACCAGCTTTGTGTTTTCATGGCTAAGTTTGATGCCAAAGAAAAGTTGGATCTGTTGTGTGTTAATGTGGGAAGGAAAGGTAAGGGGTCTCTTATATAGAGGTAGATAGAGCTGAAAATTGTGAGACAAGTTACACGGTTTGGCCAGCCAAAGATAATAAAGAAAAGCTAAAACTGTTATTCACACTACACACTTGAACCTTAATTTGGTCTTTGCTATTTGGCACTAAAACTATTTCATTCTTTGTTCTAAATGACTCAAGCAAATATTCACTAATTGTGTGAGCATCTTATCTAAAAGTTTAAGTAAGAGGGTAGACTTTTATTAATTATATAATCACACCCTCTTATGTGTGTGTTTGATAGTTTTTCATGGGTCAAGCATTGAAAAATCTTTTTGATGGTAGCGAGACTTGAACCAGGATCGGTATTTTCTCTCTACCATGTTAAAAATATAGATATTGTGCATAACTCAACCAAAAAAATGTCACGCCCCGAACCATGACCTGGGCGTAACACAACACTCGGTGCCTAACTGCATGTGACCGAGCGAACCAACTGGATGGCTGGATCAACATGTGGTATAACTGTAAGCTGAATATAAACATACAACATGTTGATCAACTAAAAAGTCTGATTGAAATATCATAAATGTGGAAAGTACTGAAAAGTCTGCAAGTATAAATGAGTAGCCGACAAGTCTAACACATAAAAGCCTGCTAACATCTGACTGACTGGACTATAGTCTACGAAGCCTCTAAAGAATACTGAAATTAAAACTAATAACTGATAACTGATAACTGAGAATTGATAACTGATAAACCGAACTGAACAAAGAAAGTAAGGATATGAATACTCCATCTTTTGAATGATGAACCACCTTTTATCTGAATAAATAAACTGTAGCCTAAGGCCCTATATATGTGTGTGTGTATGTGTGTGTGTGTGTGTGTGTGTGTGTGTGTGTGTGTGTGTGTGTGTGTGTGTGTGTGTGTGTGTGTGTGTCGCACGCACAAACTGCGGCCTCGGGCCCAAGTACAGGTGTTCAACATTCAAGATTTAAAATAAGGAACTTAGAATCATACTGCAATACATGATTCTGAAATATTGAACCATACTGGGTTACATGATACCGGAATGCTAAATAGGACTAGACTGAGACATATATTCATAATAGAATGATCTCTCATAAATGAGACTCATGGGATATTGAATGAATTATGAAACCACGTCATCTACAGAATAGAAGTTCTACAACTATTCATGGAACTGAGGCATAATTACTTTCTGAGAAAATTCGTAATAGTCATAAGAATGAGACGTAGGGACACTACAAAAAAAATCGGCTTTAGCGACGGGCGAATTTCGCAGCTAAATAGTATATTTCCGTCGCTAAACAGGTTTAGCAACGAAATAGCGACGGATTAGTGTCTGTCGCTAATTTGCTCGTAGCTAACCCCTTACTAACGAAATAATTGAATCCGTTGATAAGTTAGCGATGAATTATCTACGGTTCGTATCTATTGCTACTCTTAGCGACAACAAATATTCGTCGCAATTATCATCAATTTTGTTTCCAAATCGACAAGTCATTTCTTCATTAGATTTAATTGGCGACGAATATTTTCTGCCACTAATCCGCCGCTAATGTCTGCCGCCTCTTTCAACGGTAATCTATGGCAATATATATCAAGAGGAATCAATATTAGCACTACGGATCATGTTTTAGTAACTTAAAACTTTTATTAAATACCTTATGGGTGTAAAGCCATATAGCCCTTATTAATGGAGTTTTAACATCCAACAAACTATTCTCTTACTCCTAGATAATTTTAAAATCTCAAATTGTTATAATCAACATCATTCTTCATCACCCATAAGATAAAAAATACTCTTAACCAATAATCAATAATCAACAACCCAAACCTATAACCGTTCATGCTTTTCTGTCAAACCCATTGAATGAATTGGGAAGTGGGGCGTTAGGGGTTTTGAATGAGGAAAAAGAATTAAACTAACCTATTTAGGAGTATAGTCGAAAAAAGAAAAAATTAATAAAGGAAAAAAATTCGTGAATTCGTGGGGTGCGCCATGCCCCCACTTTATTGTTTTTTGGTCAATTGGCTGGCTTGGACTACGTCTGCCTTCGCGCGAGGCACGGATTTAGACGAGCCCAGTATTGGCTATTTTTTCAGCTTTTCAAATTTAGCCACTTTCGGCCTTTTATCATGAGTTTTTCACCCCGAGTCATAACAATTCGCACAATCTCATTCCTGTAACATTCATAAACATGTCAATACTTCCAAAATTCAAAATCAAACACGAAAAATAAAGAAAAATACAAAAATTGGGTTGCCTCCCAACAAGCGCTTGATTTAACATCGCGCCACGATGAATTACAACAAAGCCATGAGTTGCTTCCCAAGAAGTGCCTGATTTAATGTCGCGGCACGACTCGGGCTATAATATATCAAGGATCTTTCAAGTACAAGGTCGAGATCACTTTATCTTCCTCTACCATGCCTTGATAATGTTTTAGCCTTTGCCCATTAACTTTGAACTTGAGAGAGCCATCTTCCGATGTAATCTCGACGGCTCTAGTTGAATGCATCTCTACCACACGAAATGGTTCTGACCATCTTGACTTCAACTTGCCCGAAAACAACTTCAGTCTCGAATTGTATAGCAATACCATATCTCCAGGTTTAAAGAATATTTTTGTTATGCATCATCTTCATTATCTCCTTGTATAGTCTTATGCTCTCAAAAGCATGGTAACGAAACTCATCAAGCTCGTGAAACTCTGTGACTCTACTTGTACCCGCAGCTTCCATATCAAGATTCAGCTGCCTCAATGTCCACAAAGCTCTATGCTCCAACTCAACGGGTAAGTGACACACCTTCCCAAATACCAATTTATATGGCAACATGACAATAGGAGTTTTGAAAGCGGTACGATAGACCCAGAGTGCATCGTCTAACTTTCTCGCCTAATCCGTTCTTGTAGCATTCGCGGTCTTTGTCAAAATGCTCTTTATCTCTCTGTTCGAAACTTCCACTTGCACACTCATTTGTGGGTGATATGGGGTGGCAACCTTGTGGCGCACACCATATTTTTCTAACAACTTTGCGAAGGCTCGGTTGCAGAAGTGAGTGCCTCAATCACTGATTATTGCCCTTGGAGCGCCAAACCGGGTGAATATATTCTTTCTCAAAAAATCAACGACCCCCTTTGCATCATTTATAAGGAGCGACACAGCCTCCACCTATTTTGACACATAGTCCACAGCTACGAGTATGTATTTGTTTCTATATGAGCTGACAAAAGGCCCCATGAAATCGATTCCTCATACATCAAACACTTCCACCTCCTGAATTTTGTTCATCGGCATCTCATGTCGGCTCGAAATATTCCGGTCCGTTGGCATTCATCATAACCCTTTACCCAGAAGTTTGCATCTTTGAACAATGTCGGCCAGTAGAAGCCCGACTCTAACACTTTTGTCGATGTCCATACTCCCTTGAAATGGCCACCATATGGGGATGCGTGACAAGCCTGCAAAATAGAAGATTGGTCTATCTCAGAAATACATCTCCAGATTATGTTATCAACACAAATCCTGAACAGATAAGGCCCATCCCAAAAGTACATACGACAATCACGGAAGAACTTTTTCTTTTGTACAGAGGATAGGTCATGAGGGATAATACCGCTTGCTAGGTAGTTTGTAATATCTGCATACCATGGCGCTACTTCAAGACTTGTGGCCAACAGTTGTTCATCCGATAAAGTTTCCACGATCTCGTCTACCTCAACCTTCTTCTCCGCTCCTTCCAACCTGGACAAATGATCTGCCGCTTGGTTCTCCGTTCCCTTTCGGTCACAGATTTTCAGGTCGAATTCTTGTAGTAGCAACACTTATCGAATCAGGCGTGGCTTTGAATCCTTATTCTCAATTAGGTACCTGAGGGCAGCATGGTCAGTATAAATAATTACCTTCGAGCCTATCAGGTATGACCTGGATTTGTCAAATGCGAACACCACTGCTAGCATCTCCTTCTGGGTCACTGTGTAGTTTAGTTGGGCACCACTCAGGGTTCTACTTGCATAGTATATTTGGTGCATGACCTTCTCCTCTCGCTGCCCCAGCACTGCTCCCACAACATAATCGCTTGCATCGCACATGAGCTTAAATGGTTGCTCCTAGTCGGCTGCAACTATGATAGGTGCAGACACCAGCCTCCTCTTCAATTCCTCAAAAGCTACCATGCAGTCATCAAAAAACACAAAGGGGTGATCTTTTTCAAGCAATTTACACAAAGGTTTAGCAATCTTGGAAATATCTTTTATAAACCGCGTGTAGAAATTGGCGTGGCCAAGGAAACTTCTTATTGAGTTGACGGAAGTGTGTGGTGGCAACTTTTATATTACATCAACCTTTGCACGATCCACCTCAATGCCTTTACTTGGCACTAGGTTCCCCAAGACTATACCGTCATGTACCATGAAATGGCATTTTTTCTAGTTTATCACCAGATTAGTCTCCATACATCTCTTCAGCACTCTTTTCAGATTCCTAAGGCAGTCATCGAACGAGTTTCCCATCACTGAAATCATCCATGAAGACTTCCATTATGTCCTCTACCATATCTATTAAGATGGCCATCATGCACCTTTGGAATGTGGGGGGTGCATTGCATAGGCCAAACGGCATTCTCCGGAAGGCGTAGATGCCATATGGATAGGTGAATGACGTTTTCCCTCTATCCTCCGGGGTAATAGAGATCTGATTATACCCCGAGTATCCATCCGAAAAGCAAAAGGGGGACCTCTCTGCCAATCTATCTAGCATCTGATCAATGAACGGCAGGGGAAAATGGTCTTTTCGGGTGGCCTTATTCAATCTTCTATAGTCCATACAAATTTTCCATCCCATGACTATTGTTGTTGAGATCAGCTCGTGGTTCTCATTTTGCACCACAGTCATTCCACCTTTCTTTGTCACATACTGAACTAGGCTAACCCAGTTGCTGTCGGAGATGGAGAAAATTATTCCCGCATCTAACCACTTGATCACTTCCTTCTTCACGACTTCTTTCATATTGGGGTTCAACCTTCTTTGATGTTCTCTGGAAGGTTTGTGCCCATCTTCTAATAAAATCTTATGCATACAGAAGGCTGGGCTGATACCCTTAATATCTGCAATGGTCCAACCAATTGCAGTCTTGTACTCTATTAACACCTGCAAAAGCTGTTATGCCTGCACATCAAACAAACCAGATAAGATAATAACAGGTAAAGTCGAGTTAGGTCCCAAGAAAGCATACCTGAGGTGAGATGGTAGTGGTAAAGACTCGAATTCGAGCTCTTTTTTCCAGTACCCTTGGCCTTCAAGAGCCAACACCCACTCTGCCAAGTCCTCACCATTTACATGTTCTAAGTTCATGAGGCATGCCGCAAGAGGGTCATTTGCATTAAGTGCCTCATCATCTTCCTCCATGATCACATCCACAGCTTCTATCAAAGAGCAATTTTCAAACTCACTGGGTCGCCGCATAGACTTTTGTACATTAAATGTTATTTCTTCATTATTTAGCCTCATCTTCAACTCCCCAGTTTCACAATCAATCAGAGCTCTTCCTGTGGCCAAGAACGGCCTTCCCAAAATTATTGGAATCTCCTCATCAACCTGGCAGTCCAGAATGACAAAATCTACTGGAAACACAAACTTTCCAACTTGCAAAAGTACATCGTCAAATATACTAGATAGCTTTTTCACTGTTCGGTCAGCTAGCTATAGTAACATCGATGTGGGCCTTGCTCTTCCAATGCCTAAATTTTTATAGATAGCCAATGGCATCAGATTTATGCTTGCCCCCAAATCACACAATGCTTTGGCAAATGCATAGCTACATATGGTGCATGGAATTGTGAAGCTTCTAGGGTCGGATAGCTTCTCAGCTATAGGTCTTGTCACAATAGCACTACAGGTCTGATTCAATGTCATAGTTACCAAGTCTTGAAAGTCAAACTTGCGTGACATCAAGTCCTTCATCATTTTTGCATAACCGGGCATCTCCCTCAAAGCATCAATTAGAGGAATATTTACCAAAATTTGCTTCAACATTTCCATGAATATTTTGTACTGCTCATCCTTATGATATTTAGCCAACCTCTATGGGAAGGGTGCTGGAGGTCACTTCCTTCTTGTGACTTGAGTTAGATCCTGCTCCGGCACTTTTTGTGATGCCTTCTCTTGCACTTTCTCAGGCTTCTTCGCAACCTCTTTTTCTTTGCGTGTTTCATCTTGTGCATGTTGTACCATTACCTTTGTTAACCCTGTTGAATTGTCCACCTCAATTGGTACTGGCACAAGTATCTCAGTTGGTCGGCTTTCGCGAGCAATTTCTTACTCTAGATCAAGATCTCTACCATTTCTTAGACTCACCACCATAAGCTACTTTGGGCCCTGCTCTTTCGAATTGACATGTGTGTCTACAGGTAACAACCCTTGAGGACGATTATTCAGAGCCATCGATATCTGCCCTAGTTTAATCTCAATGCCCTTGATAGTTGAGTTGTGTGATACTACCTTTTCTTGCATCTGGTGGACCTTTTCTTCCATTTTCCCGCTGGACCCAATGATTTGTTGCAGCATTTCTTTAATTTCAAACAACCCATCATCTTGTCGCACTATCTCTTGCTGTTGAGGTTGTTGATAAGTTAGTTGTTAATTCTGCTGATTGTACCCTTGTTTCCTTTGATAAGGCACATCCTGACCCTGTGGTCGTGCAACTCGAGGATTATTATCATTATTATTATTACTATTGTACTGCTGTTGTGATGGCCTATATTGTTGATTCTGTTGTCCCCAAGTCTGACCACTTTGTATCTGGCCTCCATAGTTGCCCACATATTTCATATTCTCCTGATAGTTATGGTTGTCACTTTCACCACTCCACAAGCACACATATGGTTAGTTAATGTATGGTGTACATAAGCCCCCATTAGTCGTGTCAACTATGTGTACATGCTTCTGGCCTGATTCATCAATATTCTTGGTAAGGATACTCATTTGCGTCATCAGAGTGGCCATATTCTCGGCTATGGAGTTATTTGGGTCCAAAGCTACTGAGTGAACTACAGGGGTGATTGTAGTGTGTCTTGTCATCCATCCTGAGTTTTGAGCCATTTTATCTAGCAGGACCTTACACTCTCTAAATAATTTGCTCAAAAATGCTCCACCTGCTGAAGCATCAACGTTAGCCTTCAATCTATCTGTCAATCCCATGTAAAACCTTTGTCCCAACATCTGATCCGGAATGTCATGATGTGGACACTTAACTAGCATCCCTTTGAACCTCTCCCACGTTTCTTGTAGTGTTTCAGCTGGTTTTTGCCTGAAGCTCAATATCTCATCAACTTGCTTGGCAGTTTTATTGGGTGGGTAAAACTAGTTCAAAAACTGCTTGACTAATTCCTCCCAAGTGGTGATGGAGTTTATGGAGAGCAAATTGAGCCAAGTCTGAGATTCTCCAGTCATTGAGAATGGAAATAATAACAGTCTAATTGCTTCCGGTGTCACATTCGGTTGCCTTTGAGTGACACAAATTGACAAAAAGCTTTTCAGATGCTGTTGTGGATCTTCAATGTAAGATCCGGAGAGCAGTCTTTTGTTCTGCAGCAGATGTAGCATGTTGTTTGTGATTTGAAATGACTCCGCTTGTATCTGAGGGACTACAATTGCGGTTGCCAGATTTTCGTGGGTTGTGCCCAATCATACAAGGCCGCTTCTGGCATAAGAGGTGCCACACCCTGATTGTTCGGGTTATTCCCATTGTTTCTGTTGTTTGGGTTATCTATTACATCACCCATGTCTAGTTCGATTTGTTTTGTTGAGTTCTGTTGTCGTTTGTCCTTCTTGTTTGAACGATTTAATGCCTTGAAAGCTTTCTCAGGATCTGATAATACTTCAAACAGTTCACCAGTTCTTGAGGAGTTTCTAGGCATGCACTTGTAACACCCAAGACTACAAACGTTAGAATTTTAATTTACTGAATTTAAAATTAAGAAAATTGACTAAACTAAGAATCCTAGAAATTCTTCTAGCTGTAATTAATAAGATCGTTAAATCTTCGGCAACATCGCCAAAATTTGATCACGCCCAACTATGCCTTATAAAAAGGACTAAGCGGTCATTGCAAATATAATCCGGTTTACAAGTCCGGGGTCGAATCCCATAGGGAATTAACCTACTAATCACAACTGCTAGTTTTGCGAGAATTCAAGTAATCAGCTTCCAGAAATATTGAATAATGAGTTGAGTATTTACTAACTAAAATCAAGGTAATTAAAAAGCTGTAATTTTATTACTAACGAAGCAAATGTTGTAGACAAGAATGTAAGGGTCTATTGTTACGATTTTCCCTCTTATTGGAATCCTCCCTGTTACATCTCCTATAAATTCGCCTAGATACTCTCTACCAGTCGTGACCACTTTAGGCGTCGTATTTCTCTTCCGAGCAAATACAATAATTTACTAGACGTATTCTTCCAAACTATGCTAGCTGACACTAGTTTACCGCTCACTAAGATCGCACTAAGGTTTTGTTATTCCTAATACCACCTTTAAACCCTATGTATTTATCACTCATATACGTTAAAAGTGATGTTGTTCAACAACTACCTAAATATATACCATTTTCCAAGTTATACATATTAAATAGGCATAGCCAATTGAGGGGCCTTCAATCAACCACAATAATCACGTAATGGAACAAGCAGAGAAAATCCAATGGCAAATTTATATTAAACGCAACAAAAATTCATCCTCCAAGAGGTTTCATCAAACCCTAGAATAAAGAGTTTAGCTACTCATAATTGTTTTCACAACTACAATATAAGAATTCATCACCAATACTAAAAAAGGGAAGAAGAAAGATAAAAACTCATTTCTGAATCTTCCGTCTTGCTCCTTGCTTGTTCTTGACTTCAAAGATGTTGTGTAACCCTTAAAAAGTAGTTCTTTGATGTATTTATATCACTTAGGCTTGCTAAGAAGCGAAACTTTTCAATCCCACTTCGGATAGAAAAAGTTGGAATCCGCGTCTGCCTTCGCGCTTCGCGCGCCCATGGACGCGGATTCAGCTTCTGAAATTCTTCCATTTCGCGAAGCGATCCGTGCCTTTGCTTCTCTTTGTTGTTTTGTGCCTTCACTTTTCTCCTACTTTGCGTCCGTTTTCGTGCCACGCACGAGAATAGACAAGCTCCCAATCCTTCCATTTTTCTCCTTTTTGCAATAATTTGATATCTTTTGCTCCATTATCATTCAAGCTTACTCCTACAAATAAGAAATATGTAATGAGTATACTTTACTTCAAATATCATGTAATCTCCCGCAACTCACACGACAAATGAGATGAAAACACACTCAAATTCATGAACTTTTGGCCATTTATCACCCATCAACTCATATCTCATGAACTAGAGTCTATAATCATTAATCCAATAATAAAATCAAGTAGATGGTGAATATATTACCTTTTTTACGTTCAATCCTCTTGAATTCGAGTTCTAGAGTTTCTTTTCCCAACAATGATATCCCAATCAAATATCTAATGATTTAAAGGATTTACCCATGTTAATAAGGTGTTAGAGAATTAAAATTAATTTAGAATGACTAATAGAACTCACCTTGGATGGTGGAGAGACCTTGGGGGAGGTTAGGTTCTTGAGAGTTTCCCTTCCTAGAGCAAGTTTTTGTGTTTTGGGTTGTGAGGTAAGAAGTAGGGCTTTTAAAACGACCCCCTTTATGCGCTCCCGCACAGCTGAAGGCCCAAATGCGCACCTGAATGCACAACAAGGTTAGTAGCACTGCCACAAGTGCACGGCCGCGCACGGGACTAGCTGGGCGTGCACCTAGGCATGCATACTGCGCATTGTCAAGTAAAAGGCACATAACTATTTGCACAGTGATCCGTCCAGGCTCTACAATATGTCATTGGAAATCTATTTCAAAGGGATACAAGTTTATTGTTTTGCATTTTCCCAAATTCCTTACAGATTTTCATGAAATCCTGCTGGAAAACAGGTCTTTCATAAACTCAGTCGATTTTATCGAATCTTATGCACCTCACTCTCTGTATTGATTCTAAAACAACTATTTCCACACATACTCATCCCGCTAGAACTTCACATGTCTAAAATATAACATTAATACTCATTTAATACGTCCACACCTAATCCAAATTTATGGAGTGTTACATTATCTCCCCCTTGGGATCATTCGTCATCGAATAATTATCCTGACTGTAACTACAGCTAACTCTGGACCTTAACCGGGTCTGATGGAAACATGCGAATACTGAACTGTCATGAACACATGTATACTAAACCGAATGAATACATGATTATTGATCTGCTGAGATACTAAACTGAATAGCTACTGAATTGACTGAATACTGAGCTGACTGAAAACTGACAGACATGGAGATTATAATGTAAGGTCTAAAAGAAACGGTTAGTTACCTTCTACATTTTCTGCTTGCTCTTCAAAGAAATGGGGGATATCTAGAGTGCATGTCCTCTTCGGCTTCCCACGTAGCCTCTTCAACGTTCTGATTCTCTAAAGCACTTTCACTGAAGCAATTTCTTTAGTTCCGAGCTTGCATATTTGACGATCAAGAATAGCCACTGGAATTTCGTCATAAGTCAGGCTATCTTTAACCCCTATAATCTTTGTAGGAACCACAAGAGATGGGTATCCCGTGAATTTCTTCAACATAGACACATGAAATTTTGTGTGTACAGAAGCTAATTCTTGTGGCAATACTAACTCATAAGACACGTGCCCGATCCTTCGCAGGATTCTATATGTCCTAATATAGAGGGGACTAAGCTTCCCCTTCTTCCCAAATCTCATAACGCCTTTCATAGGTGAAACTTTTAGAAACATCCAATCATCAACTTGGAACTCTAAGTATCTACGTTGCACATCCGAATAGGACTTTTGATGACTCTGAGCCATCTTCAGACGCTCTTTAATCAAGTTGACTTTCTCCATAGCCTGATAGACCAAATCGGGTCCTAAAAACTTCGCTTCGCCAACTTCGAACCAACCAATTAGTGATATACACCTTTGCCCATACAGAGCTTCGTACGGTGCCATCTTGATACTAGAGTGATAGCTGTTATTATAAGCAAATCAATGAGGGGTAGATGATCATCCTAATTACCTTTAAAATCGATAACACACGCCCTATCCATATCCTCAAGAGTTTGAATGGTGCGCTCTGCCTGGCCATCTGTTTGAGGATGAAAAGCTGTGTTGCGGTTCACTCTTGTGCCCAATCCTTTCTGAAAGGATTTCCAAAATTTTATTGTGAATTGAGCACCACTATCTGAGATGATGGACAAAGGAGTCCCATGCAATCAGACAATTTCCTGGATATACAACTTGGCATAATCCTCTGTTGAATCTATAGTCTTCGCTATCAAGAAGTGAGCTGACTTGGTAAGTCAGTCTACAATCACCCAAATCGAATCATGCTTCTGAACCGAGCGAGGTAAACCTGTTATGAAGTCCATGTTTATCATCTCCCATTTCCAAACGAGAATTTCTATACTCTGAGCCAAACCACCAGGACTCTGGTGTTCGGCTTTCACCTGCTGACAATTCGGACACATAGCCACAAAATCTGCTACATTCTTTTTCATATCGTTCCACCAATAAATCTCCTTAAGATCATGATACATCTTTGTGGAACCTGGGTGAATAGAATACTTAGAATTGTATGCTTCTGACATAATCCGCTCTCTGAGCTCATCCACGTCTGGAACGCATAGCCTTCCTCTGTACCTCAAAGTACTATCATCTCCCCCTTGTTCAAAAGTCGTGATGCTTAGGCTATGACTTTACTGTGCTGCATTAACACGCACCCAAGGCCAACCCCTGAAGCATCACAATAAACAGTAAATCCTTTGGTTCCTTCCGATAGTGTCAAGGCTAGAGTTGAAGTCAACCTCGTCTTCAACTCCTCAAAACTCTTCTCGCAAGCATCCGACCACTAAAACTTGACTTTCTTTTGAGTTAGTCTAGTCAAAGGGGACGAGATAGAGGAAAATCCCTCTACGAAACACTTGTAATAGCCTACTAGATCCAAGAAACTTCTTATATTGGATACTGAGGTGGGTCTAGGCCAATTTTTCACTGCCTCTATTTTTTGAAAACCACCTTCGCGCATTCGCCTGAGATGACATGGCTCAAAAACGCTACTGATTTCAACCAAAAATCACGCTTAGGAAATTTCGCATGTAGCTTGTGATCCTGCAGTGTCTGCAACGTAATTTTGAGATGTTCTGCATGGTCAGTCTCGCTATGGGAATAAATCAAGATGTCATAAATAAACACAATAACGAACAAATCAAGATAAAGCTTGAAGACCCTATTCATAAGGTCCATGAAAGTTGCTGGTGCATTCATTAAACCTAACAACATTACCAAGGACTCGAAATGCCCATAACAAGTCCTGAAAGCCATTTTAGGAATATCAACTTCCTTAACCTTCAACTGATGGTACCCCGATCTGAGGTCAATCTTGGAATAACACTGGGCACCCTGAAGTTGATCGAATAAATCATCTATTCTGGGAAGGGGGTACTTGTTCTTGATGGTGACTTTTAAACTGACGATAGTCAATGCACATGCGCAAAGAACCATCCTTCTTTCGGACAAACAAGATTGGTGCGTCCCAAGGTGAGACACTTGGTCATATAAATCCCTTATCTAAAAGATCTTTCAACTCGACTTTTAGCTCTTTCAACTCTGCTGGAGCCATTCTATAAGGAAGAATAGATAACGGCTTAGTGTCGGGGAGTAGATCAATTCCAAAGTCAATCTCTCTATCGGGAGGGACTTCGGGAAGATCTTCAGGAGACACTTCTGGGAACTCATTTACAATTGGTACTGACTGGAGAGTGGGAATCTGAGCATCTGCATCCCTATATTGAACCAGGTAATAGATATACCCTTTATAAATCATTTTTCTTGCTTTAAGGTAGGAAATAAACCTACCTCTAGGTGCTACTGCATCACCCTTCCATTCTAAGACTGGTTCACCGAGAAATTCAAAACTTACTATTTTGGTTCTACAATCCACTGTGACGTAACAGGACTCTAACTAATCCATGCTCATGATTACATCGAAGTCTACCATCTCCAATTCTATTAAGTCTGCTACAATAAGGCGATAATACACTTTGACTGGACATCCCCTATAGATACGTCTAGCTATAACTAATTCTCCAACTGGAGTGGACACTTCAAAGGGTTCACATAACTTTTCCGGTTATATCCCAAATTTCTTAGCAATATATAGGGTTACATAAGATAGGGTGATCCCGGATCCATAAGAGTGTAAACATAAAAGGTGAAGACTGTTAGCATACTTGTGACAACGTCTCCACAAGCCTCTGTATCCTGACGGCCTTCTAGTGCATACAAGTAGTTCCGACCACCGCCCGTATTACCGGACTTTGCTGCACCACGCCCTTGTTGGGCCTGAGAGTTCTAAGGGGCTGTTGAATTAGTGGACTGAGCAATATTGCCTTCATTATTCTGCCTTGCTGATGGACAATCCCTCAAGAAGTTTCCATGCTGACCGCACCCAAAGCAACTATTTGTGCCTGAACGACACACCATTGGGTGTCTCTTACCACACGTGTTGCAAATAGGGTAACCAGGGACTCTGTAGTCCACACTATCTTATGACTGTGAGCCTGCTGCTCCGAAATTCTATTTTTTCTTGTTAAACTTGAACCTCTAAACTGGTACACTAGTTGAAGATGGAGTCGGTCTTGATTTTGGTTTCCTGAAGAACTGGCAATTACTACCTCCTTGAAATCCCCCATGGCTGAAATTTCATGCAAACTTAGCTCTCTTGCTGAATTCCATGTCCTTCTCTCTCTGTAGCTGCTCTTCTTCCTTCAGCCTATCTTCATTCCCTTGAACAAAGGCAACCATCTTAGTAATGGTCATGTCATTATTCTGAGCAGCTATATTAGCATCAGCAAACAAGTCATCTGAAAGTCCCAACACAAACAGTGTAACTCTGGCCCTCATATCACGTACCATTTCTGGAGCATACTTAGCCAAAGAGACGAACTTGAGGTAGTACTCATTCATACTCATCTCATTCTGTCCGAGTCTCTCAAAATCTAAAGCCTTAGCTTCCAAGACCTCAATGGGTAGAAAATGCTCAAGAAACGCATTTGCAAACTCCTTCCAAGTCGTAGGAACCGCATCCTCCCCTCGGGACTCTTCCCATGTTTCATACCAAGTGTTAGAAACATCCTTCAGCTGATACACAGCAAGCTCTGCTGCCTCAGTGTATGTATCATGCATCACTCAAAATATCTTCTGAACATCATCAATGAAGTTTTGCGGATCCTCATCCTTTTTGGACTCTATGAAAACTTGAGGTTTCATATTAGGTTCTTAAGAGTTTCCCTTCCTAGAGCAAGTTTTTATATTTTGGGATATGGGGGACGAAGTAGGGATTTTAAAATGACCCCCCGGGTGTGCTCCTGTGCACCTGAACGCGCAGCAAGGGCAGTAGCACTGCCACAAGTGCGCGGCCGCGCACGGGACTAGTTGGGCGCGCATACTGCGCATTGTCCAGTAAAATATACATAACCTTTTTCACATAGATTCGCTCAGGCTCTACAATATATTATTACATAGCTATTTCAAAGGGCTACATATTTCATGTTTTGCATTTTCCCAAATTCTTTACAGATTTTCACTAAATCTTACTGGAAGACAGACATTTCGTAAACTTAGTCGATTTTATCGAATCTTATGCACCTCACTCTCCGTCTTGATTTTAAAACAACTATTTCCACCCATACTCATCCCGATAGAACCTTACATGTCTAAAATATAATATTAATACTCATTTAATATGTTCACACCTAATCCGAATTTACGGAATATTACAAAAAACTCTTTTGAGGTTTAGTTAGGCTCAATGTTTAAGGGTGTGTTTGGTATGAAGGAAAATATTTTCTAATTTTTTCATATTTGGTTGGCTTAAATGTTTTGAAAAATATTTTCCTTATGAACTCATAGAGGAAGATATTTCCTCCAATTTTCTCATCAAGAGAATGGAAAGCATTTTCCAAAACTCTTTTTTATCTTTCTCTATCCCCGCCAATCCACCCCACCACCACCCCACCCTCGCCCGCGATCCCCGCCCTTACCCTAAATAAAAATATTATTATACCTTCTTTTCATTTTATAGATAGAATACTTTTTTTTATTTCATTAAATGAGCATTTTCTTTTCAAGATATAAAAAGTTTTTTTTTCATTTTAATAAAAAAGTACTTTCTTTTCATGATGTAGAAAAAGTATTTTATTTCATTTCAACAAAATGATGTAGTAAAAAGCATTTTCTTTCATTTCAACAAAAAATGTATTTTCTTTTCATAATGTAGGAAAAATATTTTTCTTCATTTCAACAAATGAGTACTTTATTTTCATGTTGTAGTAAGAGTACTTCAACCAAAAAGTAGTATTTTCCTTTTAGTTATGGAGCACAAATTTCAATATTATTTTTGCATGAAAAAGTAGAGCAACATATTTAGTTCCTTTGGGTTTATGTGAATTTTTAGAAGAATAATTAAATTCTTAAAGAAAATAGAGTTCTGAAAACGTTGGGTGTTTGGGGGGGGAGGGGGGGAGGGAGGGGGG
>AWOL01S0174901.1:0-18557 GCA_000715115.1 Nicotiana otophora
ACATGGCAGGTAACCGAGAAAAAATGACGAGAATAATAAGTGACCTCCCAACCAACCTCATGAGCGTGATCAACGAAAGCTGTAAAATGGCAGACGAAGGCGCGATGCCCAGTGCTTCCCCTAGGCGAGATGGGTCACTGCCCCCTCACTGCAGCATCACAAAGTCTCGTGGTAAGGGAGCCTCCATGTCTGTGGGGGAGACGCCCCCAACTGTAAAAAAAAGCTCCTCGAAACGTGGCTAACTTACATGCTAACTAGCGTCCTCAACAAGCCCGCTCGGGACACGACCGCAGAAAATGCAAGGACTTGCATAATACAACAAGCATACGAACAATGCAACCAACTATTTCCTCCAACGACAGGTATTACTCACAATGTCATTGATAGTGCAGGTGACAACGCCCTCGCAACCATCCTAAAAGGGATGGAAGAAATGGAAAATGAAAACAAGGCGCTCCGAGATCAAATGAAAGAACACCAAGAAAGGGTCGACAAGATACCGGGCGCTCCTAAGCTGTTGCCGAATAGGGGCGCCGGTCGGTTCGTCGATCAGCCCTATATTGATGATGCAACACTGCATGCCACACCAAAAACCTTTAAAATGCCGCCCTACCTCAGGATATATGACGGCACAACCAACCCCGAAAATCATATGACTCATTACGTTACCGCTGTAAAAGGCAACGACCTCGCCAAAGAACATGTGTCTTCCATCTTACTGAAGAAGTTCGGTGAAACCCTCACAGAAGGGGCATTAACCTGGTATTTGCAGCTACCAGCACGCTCCATAGAAACCTATGAAGAAATGGCCGACAAGTTCGTAACAGCCCACGCCGGAACCAAGAAGGCTGAGGCGAGAGTGAACGACATATTTGCTATTAAACAACCTCTGGGAGAGGGGATGAAGGACTTCCTCGCCCGATTCAACCAAGTAAGGATGACTTTGGCAAACGTATCCGAAGAGATGACGGTCGTAGCTTTTCAGAGCGGGCTGAGTAGGGATGGTTCAAGAGCAACTAGGAAGCTGTTGAGTCGGTTGATGAAGTACCCCCAACCACTTGGGACGAAATCCACAATGCTTATTGTGCCGAGGTCCGTGCAGATGAGGACGACCTCAACGGGCCAACCCAATAACTAACCTCAGTACAAGCAGAATCAAGAAAGGATCAAAGAGACAATGCGAGAAGAGATCATCCAATTCCGCGACCTAACAGGGAACGACATCAACCATATATCGGAACGGTCGCCGCCCCCTCCCCCCGCTACGGAAAAGGTCCATCCAGACCAAGGACTAGAACCCATCGGAATGATAGAGGTATCCCCCCATATTATTTGCTCACAATTTTTGTGTGTTACCTACAAAGATAGTCTATGCCCTGGAGAAGCTCGGGCCAAAAGTGAAGTGGCCACCAAAGATGAGATCGGACCCTAACACCAGAAAATTCGATGCCCTCTGTGAATTCCACCAGGAACGAGGGCGCAAGACTGAAAACTACATCGCTCTGAGGCAGAAAGTCGTGAATATTCTACGACAAGGACACCTCAAAGAGCTGTTAAGTGATAAGGGAAGAACCAATTCGCCAGAGGACGCGAGCATCAAGGGCCGCCTAAGTCACTCTCACCACCAGGTACCATCAACATGATCACCAGCGATGACACCTCTATCAACAATGTGAAGTTCACCACTACCCACAAACTCAAGCAATCTATCACCCGCGAACGTATGACGAACTCGAAGAAAGTATCATCTTCGACAAGTCGGGTGCTAACGGTTTGGCTTTTCCTCATAATAGCGTCCTCCTTATTACTCTACAAATTTTAGATACTGATGTTAAACGCATTATGATAGATGACGGGAGTGGCGCGTGCATTATCCATCCCCGTGCACTCACCCAAATGAACCTCGAGGATAATATAGTTCCGCGCTGCATCACGCTAACTGGTTTTAACAATGCAGTTGAACGGATGTCCAGGGAAATTATACTTCCCACTTTGGACGGCGGCGTGACTCTAGAAACAACATTCCACTTCATGGACCAAGACACCACGCATAATGCCATATTGGGACGATCGTGGATACACTCCATGAAGGTCGTCCCTTCTAGCTTATACCGAGTCGTCAAAAACTCCATGGGGAATATTCAACATACAAGGAGAGCATCATACATCCCGAGAATGATATCGTATTGCTTTAGCCATCGCGGCCACCCAACAAAGGAAGGACAAAGAAAAAGAGGCATAGCAATCAGTAGGGTCGAGGTCGGGGCATGACAAGATCGTGGAAGGCATAGAATATCCTGACATAGTCGAAGCCGCAGGATCGACCATAGAAGACCTCGACCCTATTCAATTAAATCCAACCAACCATAGAAAGAAGGCCTATATCGGTTTCAAACTTTAGGAACCAGGCAAATTTAGTCAATTCTTAAAAGCTAACGCGGATTTGTTTGCTTTCAGCCATGCAAATATGTCGGGCATTCCAAAGGAAATCGCCACGCACAAATAAAACGTCGACCCCTTCCACATCGACCTAGTGCGCATGCCCAAAGGATTCATTCCCGCTACCTCACGTCGACTAACTCATTGATGCAATGTCCGGGCATGAGCTACTAAGCTTCTTGGATGCTTACTTAGGCTATAATCAGATCCTCATGAAAGAGGAATATCAGGAAAAAACCACGTTCATCACCCACCAAGGATCGTACTGCTACAGGGTCATTCCCTTTGGACTAAAGAACGTGAGGGAAACTTATTAGAGGTTGGTGACAAGTATGTTCAAGTAACAGCTTGGTAAAATGATGTAAGTATATATAGAAGACATGTTGGTCAAGTCCAAAAGGGGAGAAGATCACATCGACCATCTGAAAGAAACTTTCGACATACTCAGAAGGTACATAATGAAATTGAACCCGAAGAAGTGTGTGTTAGCCTCAGAAAAGTTCCTAGGTTTTCTCGTATCACAGTGAGGGATCGAGGTCAACCCTGACCAAATCAAAGCCATCGAGGGGATACCCAAACTCTCGACCACAAAAAACCAGGTCTAAATGTTGAATGGCCACATCGCCGCCCTATCAAGGTTCATCTCGCGATTGTCGGATAGGTGCCATAAATTCCTTGCCATACTTAAGAAAAATAATAGCCTCCAATGGACATCGGAGTGCGTACAGGCTCTGAAGAAACTAAAGGCATACGTGTCGTCATCGCCCTTCCTTTCAAAATCGGAGCCGGGGGAGCATCTCATTGTTTATCTAGTTGTATCCGAGGTAGCTGTAAGCACAGTCCTAATTCGAGAAAACGAAGGTACGCAATCTCCCATCTATTACATTAGCAAAACACTAGTCGATGTCGAGATGAGGTAATCGCACCTCGAGAAACTGGCTTTGGCCTTAGTCGTAGCTTCACGAAAGCTTAAACTATATTTCCAATGTCACCCCATCTCGATCATCACAACTTTCCCCCTAAGAAGCATTTTAACTAAATTTGAGCTATCGGGAAGGCTGGCCAAATGGGCCATCGAGCTAAGCGAGCACGATATCATGTATCAGCCGCGAACGGAGATAAAGTCATAAGTGTTTGCTGACTTCGTCGCTTACTTCAATGCAAAAATAATGCCTGAAGTCGAAAGGGAAGCCGTCCAAACTTTCCCCCAAACACTAGACATCTGGGTCCTATAAACCGATGGCACATACAATGCATCGGGGTCCGGACTGGGACTCGTACTCAAAGTCCCAACAGGCGAAGTAATTTGCCAGTCCATAAGGTGTCTGGATATGACTAACAACAAGGCTGAATATGAGGTTGTCATTGCAAGTTTGAGACTAACGCTCAACTATGGGGCAAAACGTTTAAAATTATGTTGTGATTCCCAGCTCGTGGTCAACTAAGTCATGGGGACTTTCCAAATCAAGGAACAAAGATTGAAAAATACAAGACCGAAATCTACAAGTTGCTCCTCGAGTTCGACGAATGCCAGCTCGACCAAATTCCACGAGCACAGAATATCGAGGAAGATTGCCTCGCTAAAATAGCTGCAACCACCAAAAGCATTACAACAGGAGACAAGAACATGGTCTATCTCCTCAACTCATTGCTAGACCAAGTCGAGGTAAGAACCATTAACTTAACTTGGGACCGGCGCAATAATATTGTAGCATACTTGCAGGATGGCACACTCCAGGCAATAAAAAAGAGGACAAGAAACTGAGAATGCAAGCAACCATATACAGTATCCTCCAGAACGACCTATACAAGAGAACTTACGGTGGCCCTTTAGAAAAGTGCCTGGGCCCAAACCAAACTCGGCGCGTCCTTGAAGAAATCCAGGAAGGTCATTGCGTGGCTCATTCCGGCAATCGAGCACTGGTCAGATGCCTCATACGGGCAGGATATTACTGGCCCACCATGAAAAATGAGGCCACAGATTTCTTCAAAAGATACAAGCAATGCCAGAAATACGCCCCAATGATTCACCAAGCGGGCGAACACCTCCACTCGATCACCTCACCTTGATCATTCATTAAATGGGGAATGGACATCGTGGGCCCCCTCCCGGCAGGGTAAGGTAATGTACGATTCATTTTGATTTTAACTGACAATATCTCTAAGTGGGTGGAAGTAGGAGCATTCGCCCAAATATGGAAACAAGAAGTAATCACCTTTATACGGAGAAATATCATATATCGGTTCGACCTTTCCAAAGAAATCAGTTGCGACAACGGACCCCAGTTCACGGAAAAGAAAACCGTCGAATTTTTCAAGAAATGGCATATCAAAAGAATACTCTCAACCTCGTACCACCTTGAGGGCAATGGGCAAGAAGAGTCCTTCAACAAATCGGTACTAAACATCATGAGGAAGAAGCTTGAGGATGCCAAGGGACTGTGGCCGGAAGTACTACCAGAAGTATTGTGGGCCTACCGAATAACTCTAAAAATGAGCACAAGAGGAACACCCTACTCTTTGGTCTATGGGACCGAGGCGGTAATACCAGTCAAGGTCGGAGAGCCCAGTATAAGGTACTCCCATGAGAGCGGCACAAGCAACGACGAGGGTAGAAGGCAATAACTCGACGAAGTCGACGAACGAAGAGATATGGCCTATATAAGAATGATAGCCCAAAAACAACAAACAGAACGCAAGTATAACAAGAAAGCAAAGTTCATGCCGCTCAAAGTCGGGGACTACGTACTGAAAGCTAAAACTATAGCGAGCAAAGATGGGAATAAATTGGGACGGTCCCGTACAAAGTCACAACAAAAGCAAATAAAGGATCATTTCGACTAGAAACAATGTAAGGAAAGCTACTACCAAATAACTGGAATATCAACCACCTCAAATACTTCAACTTCTATTAGAAAAAGTGTTCCCCAAGTCGTACTCTTTTTTCCCTCACTTGAGTTTTGTCCTAGTTGGGTTTTCTAAGGGAGGTTTTTAACGAGGCGACGAAGGGAACACTCCAAGTCGAAGTACGTGAAGGCAAGGCCCCGGTTACTATTTCATTGCTCGACCTCTCACTATTCTCTAGATCGACCAATGAACGGACTAGATAGACCGGGACTAGGACTGGAACACCAGCCAACACCCAAAAATCTATAAAGTTCTCCAAGTATGTAACAAATGCAACAATTTCAAGGTAATAAACTTTACACTTATCAGCACATATTCCATAAATTCAGGTTATGTTCGACCTCGCTCGGACTAACACCGACCGGCCCTCAGCCATAATTAAATTCAGGTTATGTTCGACCTCGCTTGAACTAACACCTACCGGCCCTCGGCCATAATTAAATTCAGGTTATGTTCGACCTCGCTCGAACTAACACCTACCGGCCCTCAATCATAGTTAAATTCAGGTTATGTTCGACCTCGCTCGAACTAACACCTACCGGCCCTCGGCCATAATTAAATTCAAGTTATGTTCAACTTCGCTCGAACTAACACCTACCGGCCCTTAACCATAGTTAAATTCAGGTTATGTTTGACCTCACTCGAACTAACACCTACCGGCCCTCGGCCATAATTAAATTCAGGTTATGTTCGACCTTGCTTGAACTAACACCTACCGGCCCTCGACCATAATTAAATTCAGGTTATGTTCGACCTCGCTCGAACTAACACCTACCAGCCCTCGGCTATAAATTAAATTTAGGATATGTTTGACCTCGCTCGAACAAATACCTACCGGCCATCGGCCATAATTAAATGAAGGTTACATTCGACCTCGCTCAAACTAACACTTACCGGCCTTCGGCCATAATTAAACTCAGGATATATTTGACCTCGTTCGAAAAAATACCTATTGGTTTTCGGTCGCTATTTAACGGAGTGTCATGACCAAATAAGTCTAGGAACTCGGTCATGTCTCAACGCACAAAAAAAGCTAAGGCAACCAAACATTAGAAACCAAAAATATACAAGTACATAAATAAACCACAGGAAAGGAAATAGATGTAGAGAACAACCATGGCATTTCATACTTAAATGTTTTTGCAAAGGCTCGTGAAGACGCCGTCAAAAATCCACAAGTTCACAAAAAGAAAAAGAAAAACTACTGATCGCCACCGTTGTGATCCCCTGAATCTTCACCGCCCTGATCATCAAAGCCCAGACCATCTGATCCCCCTCATCACTGCCATCTTCGCCCTCGGGGTATGCAGCATCATACGAGGCATTCTCCTTAAGATGATCTATGCCCTCGTCCCCCTCGTCATCACTGGCTTCAGGCGTGGCGGGATCATATCCACAGGCGATCCGAGCCTCATGGGACTTAACACGAACATTATCAAGGTCAACCACAGAAACAGACTCCGCCTTTTGCAAAGCTCGAAACATGTCCAACTGAGCCTCAGCATGAATCCATTCTTCATACAGGTCGCGAAGAACATTGGTAAATTCTGAAGTACGAGAAAAAGACGGTTGTGCAAGCAGTTGGGCCTTCTCAGCTTCTAAAGTGGCCACCCGATCATAGATGAGGGAATTGTATTTCTCCAACATTCCTCTCCTCTCCTCTAGTCGATCCTCTTTTACCTTTTCCATAGACTGGTCAATCTCCCACTCGGCGCGGAGAGTCCTATTCCCCAACTCTAGCATCTCCTATTTTCTCCGAGCCTCCAAACAGGAAGACTCCTCCTTCTCAAGCTCGCTCTGCTTCTCGACAACTTCACCATTAAGGACCTCCATCTGAAGCTGGCATTCTTCTAATTGCCTACGTAGTTCGACCACTTATGCCTGAAGGTCACCGCACTGGGCCTCCATGGTTCTGCTGACCTCAAGCTCCTCTTCCTTACTCCTCAATGTCCCTTCAAGGACGATACATTTCTCAATGACTCTCACCAGCTCGCCATCCTTCTCCTTTAACTCATCACGAAAGCCTACAAATATTCGCCCTCACCAAACTGCCTGCGGAACTCCCGGTACTTGCCACGGTACTCGAAATATTTGTTTTTCAACCTCACAAATATTTCCCTGTATTTGTCCTCCCTTCGGGCGCTTTCAATCTCCAAAATCACTGTCTGCAAACACAAAACGAAAAAAGAAGTAAGGCAAACATAAAAACGCCCCTGCTAACAAAGGAAAGAATAGAGGGACAAAACACTGAGCATTCACCTTGAGAGCAAGACCGGCTATACTCCTCGACAAGGTGACGTCGTCCAATTCTTGGAGGGTCTTACCCCTTATGTCAGAGCAAAGAGAGTCGCAGGCAGGTATAACATTCTCCGTATTCTTCAGCAAGTCGCGGTCCATAAGGATCACAATGGTCCTCGTAGACCCCTACAACCTTACCTCCAGTTGGGTAAAACCCTCCTCCATCATCTTCAGGTCATCTGCATCAACGTCTGACACTGACTCCTCGCCTTCCTTGGTCACATCATTACCTCTCTCGTTGGTCGGCAAAGAAGTATCAGCGGTCGGCTGAGAAGTCGATGCCTCCTTTCGCCTCAAAGTATCGAGAACGTCGGTAGCCGATCCCTCCACCTTCGCCGCCAAAAAAGGCATATCCATTTCGGCTGCCTCAAACCTCAGAGTCCCGGACTCTGGCTCGATGTCATCCCTAATGACAATGGTCGCCTTCTTGAACAGTGAAAAATTACCACCCACTGAGTCAACGGCTCGGGCGACCCCGTAGACGGCATCCATAGATCTCCTCTTACGGGGCATCAAGTCCCCCTCACCCGGCACAAGTTCATCGTCTTCATCTATAAGATGATATATAGGAGAGGCCAAGATCTCCGTGGTCAAAATCCCCACGGCCGCAAAAGGCGCAAGACTAGACACATCAACACGAGGGATCGAGAAGAGAGTGGAATTAGTCGCGATCATAGAAGGGACGGGAGCTGAAGATGCAGTAGCTTTCCTCTTACGGAATACGAGTGTGGGAGATCTAGACCTCCTTGAAGATCCCCTGGTCGAAGCTGAGAAGAATACGATGAGAGAGGAAAATCAGCAAAGGTGAACAAAAGAAACCCAAGATGCCAATAATAAGAGGAACTTACCAGTTGAGAGGGGAGAAGGTCCAAACTTCTTCAAAAAACCCGACCACTCGTGAATCCTTGCGATATTGGGAAAGGAGTCGACCAACCCAATCGGAAATGTCGGCGACCGAATGAGGAGCCGTAGTCTTGGCTACACAAGTAAGGGATGTAAAGTCAAAAAACCCCGGTCGGGCACAAAAAGAAAATCAAATCAAGTATCTACAGTGAGATTGAATACTTATGAGTATAATTCCAAGCCTCGGGAAAACCATCGACATTGGCCACCACATCTTCGGTCTTGACGAAGAAGAAATTGAACCAGAATTGGCGGTTGGCCTTGTCATTCATCTATAAAAACTAGGGGCAGAGAGATGTATCAAATGTCAAAGCATCAGTTTGACCCTGGCCAGTTCGGCATATTTGGTGAGCATCCAGATAAGTTTGTAAACATATGGCGCGAACTGAGTCGGGCAAACACCGTAATAACGGCAGAATTCCTCCGCCAATGAAAGAAGACGAAGAGTATAGCCAACTTGGAACGGGTAGGCGTAGAAGGCGCAGTACCCAGGACGGTGAGTTGTCACAGCATCCCACCCCATCGGAATCAACTCAACATGACTGGGAATATTGAATTTAGCCCTGAGCTCTTCCAATTCTTTCACCAAAATTTGACGAGCGCAAAACACACACTTAAATTGTGCTCGCTAGTCAAAGATAGTATAGTATAATATCGTATCCACACATATTAGATTTAAATAGTATTCTCGTACTTTCTAGCTTGATTGCTAATCAGGAGGATCAACATTTGAGAATTATGTGATTAAAAACTAAAATTAACTAAGAATCTAGAGCTAATTGGCTATGACAATCGTAACAAAAAAATGCAAGAAAGATATCAATGGAAAAAAATAGGGGGTTGATTAGATAGGTACAAGATAATTGTCTGGGATTAACTCTAGTTAATTCACTCCTAATGTTCAAGTGAGTCTCTCGAATTCACTCAATTATTAGTTCAAATATTCGTAGAAACTCCTATCTCGATTAAGTCTCAACCTCATAATATGAACCAATTTAAGCCCGGTGAAGATACATAAGAATTCGTAATGGATTAGTATTTAGGAGAACCTATTTCGATTATCCTCCTAACTAGGTTTAATCAATGATTCAACTAGCCTCTTTCAATTACTAAGAAGAAATAATGAACTCAACCAGCAAGATAATGCAAAAATATTACAAGTTATGCCTCTCTCGATTGCAAGAACAGGTAAATATAGATGCAACAATTAAATCTTCCAAAAACAATTCAAATACATAAAAATAGAGTTATAATCCACAAATAATCATCAATACACCAAATCCATCAAAACCCCAAAAGGATCTACTCCATAGACATGGAAAAGTTCTTCACAAATGTAATTAAAGTATAGAAAAACATAGATTCAATCTAAACTCGGATCTTGAGTGAGGAAGGAATGATGAAATCTTTGTGCGTGTGTTCTTCCAACTCCTCCTTTGGCATATTAGCCTCCTTAGGTCGAATTTTGTCCAAAAGTCTTGAAAATGGTGTTTTCCCGTGTACTTAAGCCATCCCCCAATAATCCCCAAATGAAACTACCCTTTTTTAGCGGAATTGGGAAGTCACTCTAACACATTTTTGGACTACTGCGCCGCATGCCGCGCCGCGCCACCCCATGCGGCACGCATGTAGGAAATTCCAGAACGTGCCAAAATATGATTTCTGACCACTTTTTGCACTAGCGCCCCGCGGGGCATGCCGAGGAGCGGTAGTGCAAATTGTGGCCAGAAATGAGTTTTTCAAATTTTTGACATCCAGACTTAGTTTTCGACCCCCGAACGTGATCCTGACTTAATTGCTTGGGATTCTACTCAGACTTCAAAGCTCCAAATAGCTCTAATTAGCTTTAAAACATCTACATAACTCGGAATTACTCCTACAAGGCATAAAACATACAATAAGTGCAAAAACACTACCAATTAAAGCTCAACACAAGTAAATTGCAGTGAATTAGAGTGTAATAAGCGACTAAAGCACAAGATTATAGCCTACCATCAATACCCTACACTTAAACCATTGCTCGTCCTCGAGCAATCAAACTACACTTCACATAGACACGACCTTTTTAAACAACTCTCCTAACTCATCACTCCAAGAATAATCAAACAAATTAAGCACAATACCGTAACATCCTCGCCTCAAGAGTTGACTCAACAACACCACGCATTTTTCACAACTTTCTCACTTACTCTAACACAGAGGTCAATGATATTACCTTTCCTTTATGAATCAAGTGCCCTCACACAATAATAGAGAGTAGTTCCACACACAATAAAGTTTAAGAACAATTAGGAACTCAAGATAAGAATAATTCACTCACTCTTAGAAACAACATTCATGTTGCACAAAAGATGTTCTATAAGCTTTCCCGTAATGTATTACTCTACTAATTGAGCTTATTCAGTCAAGGATCAAGTAGTTTTTTATTGGGTTGTAATGCTTTTTGCAGGACGGGTAGGATATATTTGGATATATTGACTACACCTCCCTAAGCACTTTAATATATACATTTCATTGTTCAAAATCCCACACTTATGTCAAACCATAACTTTACCCTTACATCAATATATGTCAACTCCCAATTTCTTTAAGCACAAATACATTAAGAATTACCAAAAATCAATGAATATTTGCACAACAATGCAACTATATTTTTTTCAATTCACGTGGCTCTTTTTTTTCCTTTTCAAAACAGTGCACCTTTCTTCTTATTTCATTAGTTCCACTCAAAAACCAATAAACACCCCACACTTTAACTTTTACAAAGTTCATAACAATTTCAAGTGCTCACGAGAGGTAAAATGGGTAAGACTTGTAGTGTGGTTGCCAAAGAAACAGGATTACAGGCTCAAAGAGATTAACTAAGATACATAACAATTATGTGGGTACAACATATAATTGGTTCAACAAAAAAACACTTATAACACTTTCAAAACTGAATAAAACTACTATTTCATTTTGTAAACACACGGGGCAAGTTCTAGACATCAAATTCAATGCACAGAATACACGAAACCTCACATACACATGGCACATAACTCACTCAGGATCAGACTCATCGAGACACTCTAATCAAAGCAGTTAAGCAAAGTTAAGATCGTACCATTTAAGGTGCTTATACAAGAGTAAACAAATTGAGCTTACGTGTAACAACTAAGGTACTTACTATTCTCAAGGCATAATACAATCAAGAGATATTGCTTTCATTTCAAATCACAGCACAATGTTTCCTACTCCTAAAAAAATAAAATTAACTACACCCAGTTCAAACAAAACCCTTGAAAAAGAACCGCGGCACAAAGAAAACCCAAGGGGGAATTATTATACTACCTAAAGAAAATAATATTTTTTTTCTCGGCTTAATCCCTCAAGAAACCTGTCGAATGACATCCATCGTCGAAAAAAATCAAAAAAATTAAAATTTTCAATCAAATGAATTAAAACAATAAACACACATAGACATTTATACATTCTATACATATATACATCCCTACCCCACACTTTAAATTGTGTCATGTCCCTATGACACACAAACAAAAAGAAAGAGGTAAGGACAACTTCCCTGAACATCTAGTCGGGGTTTGAGTCGAAGTTGGGATCTATCCCTCGCGCCTGAACTAGTGCACTCATCCATGCATATAACTTCTTCTCATCCTTCTTGGGGTACACCCCACACTTATATTTTTCACTCCCTGCAACCTTTTCTGTCACGCCCTTCAATTTCCACACCACATTAGCAGCTAGTTTCTCCCTTTTTACCCCCGTTTCTACATCCATCTCAAAAGTCACAGTTTCCTCGCTCACTCTAAGCATAAGTTTTCTCTCATGTTTATCTAATATTGCTCTACCCGATGCTAGGAATTTTCTTCCTAGGATGAGGGAGGCCTCCTTGTTCTCTTCCATATTAACCACTATAAAATCCATAGGAAATACAAACTTATCTACCTTAACTAAGACATCTTCAACTATTCCCTCAGGTATTAGAGTCGTTTGGTCTGCCAGCTGCAAAGATATTGGTGCAGACCTTATCTCTCCAATCTCATTCTCCAGTTTCCTGTAAATAGATAGAGGCATTAAATTAATTGATGCACTAGAATCACATAGAGACTTATTAAAATTAGTAGTGCCTAAAGAGCAAGGTATGGTAAAACTCCCTGGATATCTACACTTTTGTGAGAGTTTGTTTTTCAATATTGCACTGCAATGCTCTGTGAGTTTGACCACTGAGGTCTCTTCTATTTTCCTCTTCTTTGTCAGGATCTCCTTCAAGAACTTGGCATAAGCCAGCATTTGTGAGAGCACTTCTGTGAATGGTAGGTTTACATGAACCTGTTTTAGAACATCTATAAATCTTTCGAACTGCTTGTCTAACTTTTCTCTATTTATCTTTTGGGGAAAAGGCAGTGCAGGCATATACTTGCTCACCTCAGGTTCCTTCCTTCTCGAGTTTTCTTCCTTCTTCTTTTCGACACCACTTTTCAGCTGCTCCCCGCTTTCTTTTTCATGTCTCACATCTTTGTGTATTGGGTGAGATCTTTTAATCTTTGCCCACTTCTCAAAGTTACAACATTCACTGTTTCTTTGAGATTTCTTTCTGTATCAATCGGGAGTGTTCATGTGGCTCTCTCAGACATTAGAGTAGCTAAGTGCCCACCTTGTCTTTCCAGACTTCGAAAAGATGTACCCAATTCTTTGATAGCTGTATCATGGGCATCAAGCCTCTCATCCGTCTTGATAATGAAGGTCTTCATAAGATCTTCCATGCTGGGTTGATTCGACTGTGGAGATTGATACTGCTACCTCTGCTGATTTTGAAAACATGGAGCTCCTTGTTCTTGAAATCTGTTGTTATTTTGTTGCCATGCATTTGCAGTACCCCCAAGTGAATTCCATGAAAAACCGGGGTGCCTCTGTCCCATTGCATTACAATTATAGTTTTCTACAGCATTCACTTCCTCAGTTGAGGCTTGACACTTATGAGTGGGGTGTCCTCTTCCACATATATCACAAGCTGCATGGTGTACATTTTGCATCAAAGCTACAGTTAGCTTTCGTATTTATTTAGCCATAGCATCAAGATGTTCTTGCGCAGATGTAGTAGCATCAACTTGGCGAACACCAGTTGATTATCTTTTTTCCATACTATCAGAGGGCCATTGATTAGCATCTTTGGAATTGTAACTATGTCCTCTGGAGTCTTCAAGAATTGTAACTATGTCCTCTGGAGTCTTCTTCATAAAGGGACCTCCAACTGCATTGCTCAATGTTCTACGAGGGGTTGGTGTCAATCCATCCCAAAAATCCTGGAGTTACATCCAGAGTTCAAATCTCCTATGTTGACACCTTCTAACTATCTCCTTAAACCTCTCTCATGCTTCAAAAATAGTTTCATTCTCTTTCTGGCAGAAGTTATGGATTTCTCTTCTAAACTTGACCGTCGTAGCTGAGGAAAAATATTTATCAAAAAATTTTCGGGTTGTTTCCTCCCATGTTCTAATTGATCCATTTGGCAAGTTTCAAAGCCACTGCTTCACATCATCTTTAAGTGAAAAGGGGAATACGCTCAAAATAAACTGCATCTTGTCACACCCCATTGTATTAAAAGGTGTTCATAATCTCCTCCAAGTCCATAAGGTGCGTGCTTGGATCTTCGTTCATCTTCCCTCTGAAAACGCAACTGTTTTGAATGGTTTGAAGCAAACCATGCTTCAGCTCGAAATTATTGGCTGCAATTGGAGGTGGTCTAACTGTCACGACCCGAAATTCTCACCTTCGGGACCGTGATGGCGCCTAATATTTCACTTGCTAGGCAATCCAACGTTAGAATATAATTAGCCATTTTAATAAAATTTTAAATTTATTAATAACAAGGAAACAAATGCGGAATTAAAGTCTGAAATAGAGTGAGTAATCCATAATAATCGCGATATCTAAATACCATCCCAGAACTGGAGTCACAAGTGCAGGAGTTTCTAGAATAATACAATTAAAGGTCTGAACAAAATTCAAGTTGTTTGAAATATAATAGACAATTGAGATAAGATAGAAGGGGATTTCAGAATTGCGAACGATGTGCAGTTATACCTCAAGTCTCCACGGGTAGATATATCCGAGTACAGCTATTGTACACCACTGGGACCAACTCCGAAATCTGCACAAAAAGTGTATAGTGCAATATCAGTACAACAGACCCCATGTACTGGTAAGTGTCGAGCCTAACCTCGACGAAGTAGTGACGAGGCTATGACAAGATACGTACATAAACAATATGTACAAGTATATACAATACGAAGCAACAATAATGCAATAAATAATAATTTATAAATTGGGAGGGAACATGCGAAGGGGAAAGATAAAATAATTGCAGCAGGATATGTATCACTTAGTAGTCAATTAACACATCAACCATAAAATGAGCAAATGCTAATATGAAAATGGCACGACACCACCCTTCGTGCTTTTACTCTCATTTGGCACGGCATCATCCTACGTGCTTTTACACTCTCTGAAAATGACACGGTATCACCCTTCATGCTTTTACACTCACAAATGGCACGGCAACACCCTTCGTGCTTTTACACTCACAAATGGCACGACAACACCCTTCGTGCTTTTACACTGTTCCTTACCATAAAAATAATAATATAAATTCGGAAGAGTATTTAAATACGGGGATATACACTTATCAATCAATTCAATACCAAAATACCGACTTCACCTTCTAAAATATTCAACAATAATTAAATGAATAATAATTTCACGAATAATGATCAAATAATCAATAATAAACTTAANGATGCAGTCAAGAGGTCGTAGATGTGACCCCCGCTTCTGCGAAAAAGTGGGCGCATTTGCAAGCCATGCCGCTTTTGCGGAAAGCTAAGCGCAGATGTGACTCTGCATTTGCAAAAATAATTGCGCACCTGCAAGCACTGCCCATCCAGCACTACCTCGCTTCTGCAACCTCATCGTCGCTTTTGCGACATCGCACCTGCGAGTCTATTTTCGTAGGTGCGAAAATACCAGAACCAGCAGCCTTCAACAATGCAATATGCAACGAAATTGATCCGAACCTCGTCCGAAANAAATTAATTCTATATGAATCTGCTAATTTTCCGGATTAAAATCTAAAATTCATCTCATAAATCAACAATAGGGCCCACGTCTCGAATCTCGGAAAAACTTACGAAATTCGAACACCCATTCCGAGACGAGTCCAACCATACACAAATTACCAAATTTTGATGTCAAATGGACCTTCAAATCTTAATTTTTTATTTTTGGAAAGTTTTAAAAACATTCCAATTTCTTCCATCTAAATCTGAAATAAAAGATGAATATAGACATGGATTTATGAAATATAATCACTCTTGGTTATAGAACACTTACAAAATCCCCTTGGAATCGCCTAAATTCGAGACTCAAAACTTAAAAATGAGTAAAAATGGCTAACTTCCGATTTTATGGGTTCTGTCGAGGCCTTTCCACATCTGCGAACGCTTGACCGCATCTGTAGTTTTTGCTTTTGCGGAAATGGGGCCGCTTCTGCGGCTTCGCAGATGCGGCAAAAGTTCTGCACATGCGCACACTGCCCAACCCCTTCCCTTTCGCTTCTGTGACCTCATCGTCGCTTCTGCGACATCGCACCTGCGAGTCTATTTTCGTAGGTGCGAAAATACCAGAACCAGCAGCCTTCAACAATGCAATATGCAACGAAATTGATCCGAACCTCGTCCGAAATTCACTCGAGGCTCCCGGGACCTCAACCAAATATACCAACAAGTACTTAAACATAACACAGACTTACTCTGGGTCTCAAATCACATCAAATAACATCGAAATTACAATTTACATCTCGATTCGAACTATTGAGTTTCAAACTTTTTAATTTACAAAACTTATGCTGAAACATGTTAAATGAACCCCGAATGACTTCAAATTTGGTACACAGGTCATAAATGACATAACAGAGCTATTCAAATTTTTCGGATTCGGATTCCGACCTCGATATCAAAAAGTCAAATCCGTGGTCAAACTTTGAAAATCTTTAGCCTTTAAATTTTTAGTTTCCGTTAAATTGCCATAACTTGAGTTAGGGACATCCAAATTATATTTCGGGCATATGCTCAAGTCCCAAATCATGATGCGGACCAACCGAAATTGTCAAAATACTGATCCGGATCCGTTTTCTCAAAATGTTGATCAAAGTCAACTCAGTTAAGTTTTAAGGCTCTATTTCACATTTTAATCCATTTTTCATATAAAAGCTTTCCGGAAAATTATACAGACTGCACACGCAAGTCGAGGAAAGATGAATAGTTCTTTTCGAGATCTTAGAATACAGAATTAATTATTAAATTTAAAGATGACCTTTTGGGCCATCACATTCTTCACCTCTAAAACAAACGTTCGTCCTCTGACGGAATTAGAAAAGTACCTGAGCTGGTAAAAAGGTGTGGATATTTACTCCGCATGTCCGACTCGGACTCTCAGGTAGATGTTTCTACCGGTTGACCTCTCCATTGTACCCGAACTGAAGGATAACTCTTAGACCTCAACTGTCGGACCTGCCAGGTTAGAATAGTTACCAGCGCCTCTTCATAAGTCAAATTTTTGTCCAATTAGACTGAGCTAAAATCTAACACACGGGACGGATCACCATGATATTTTCGAAGCATAGACACATGAACACCGGATGAACCGCTGATAAACTAGGTGGTAGTGCAAGCATGTAGGCTACTTCACCCACCCTTTCAAGAATTTTGAAGGGTCCAATATACCTAGGGCTCAACTTGCACTTCTTTCCGAACCTCATTACACCTTTCATAGGTGAAACCCCGAGCAATATTGTTTCTCTAACCATGAATGCACTATCATGAACTTTACGGTCGGCATAACTCTTTTGCCTAGACTGAGCTGTGCGAAGTCGATCCTGAATAACCTTGACCTTATCCAAGGCATCCTTTACCCAATCGGTACCCAACAACCAAGCCTCTCCCGGTTCAAACCAGCCAACTGGCGAACGGCATCGCCTTCCGTATAATGCCTCATATGGAGCCATCTGAATACTCGACTTATAGCTATTATTATAAGCAAACTCCGTAAGTGACAAGAATTGATCCCAAAAACCTCCAAAGTCTATAACACATGCGCAAAGCATATCTTCCAATATCTGAATAGTACATTCTGACTGTCCGTCTGTCTGTGGATGAAATGATATACTCAACTCAACCCGCGTGCTTAACTCACGTTGTACAGCCCTCCAAAAGTGTGAGGTAAACTGCATACCTCGATCTAAAATAATAGACACGGGCACACCGTGAAGGCGGACAATCTCACGAATGTAAATTTCAGCTAACTGCTCTGAAGAATAGGTAACTGCCACTGGAATGAAATATGCTGACTTGGTCAACCTGTCCACAATGACCCAAACTGCGTCGAATTTTCTCTGAGTTCATGGAAGCCCAACAATGAAATCCATAGTGATACACTCTCACTTCCACTCAAGAATTTCTAACTTCTGAAGCAAACCACCAGGTCTCTGATGCTCGTACTTAACTTGCTGACAATTCAGACACTGAGCTACAAATGCAACTATATCCTTTTTCATTCTCCTCCACCAATAATGTTATCGCAAATATTGATACATTTTGACGGTACCTGGATAAATAGAATACCTGGAACTGTGGGCCTCTTCAAGAATTAATTCACGAAACTCATCCACATTAGGCATACAAATACGACCTTGCATTCGCAGAACTCTATCTTCCCCCACAGCAACCTGTTTGGCATCACCGTGCCGCACCTTGTCCTTAAGGACAAATAAATGAGGATCATCATACTGCGACTCTCTGATGCGCTCATATAAAGCAGGCAGAGTGACTGTGCAAGCTAGAACCCGACTGGGTTCTGAAACATCTAACCTCATGAACTGATTAGCCAAAGTCTGAACATCTGTAGCTAACAGTCTCTCACCAACCGGAATATACGCAAGACTGCCCATACTCACA